>JAMKCH010036709.1:0-14986 GCA_023653785.1 Ophioderma brevispina | reverse complement strand
ACATATTTTTTTCCATAATATTAGACAAATTTCTGTTAAAATACTGTCAAAGTTCCGTTAATATTGACAGAAATGAGGTTTCATTTAAAAGTTTTAAAAAAAAAAAATGACTGGAAATACTGCTGCCAGAAATTTCCGAGATTTACGGACATATTTTTAACAGTGTACATATGGAACTCTTTACAAGCATTATATAGGGGACAACTGCGATTTCAAATTTCAATTTGCATGAGATAAATTATGGGGGAAAGCAAACATTACAAAGGTTTCGAACTTCCCGCACTCTCACCTTGTGTCGACTTGATAGAGGCACTCTCCACGACACACGTTACTTATGAGGTACGTGATAATATAAAAAGAAATCAACAAACTAATTTTACTTGTACTTGATTTCATACAATTATAACCGTGCACCACTTACAAATTTCAAATTGTTCGATCAAACTTGCATGAAAAAATGCGTTTTCTTTTTTTTGACAGCGAACATGCAAGGGTTTACCGCTTCGCACGTGGAGGACACCACTACCACACCCCACCCTAGTTATGAGGGCGAATGCCGCTCACATGATTTGATCGTCATGTCCAGTTGTATATATCAGTGTAGCTGTGGTTACTTACTTATTTGCTAGTGCACCATCACACAACTTGTCAGGACTCTATAGGGATGATAGAAACGTGTTGATAAGAAGGAGAAGATATATGATTTGAATCAATAAAGATTGATGATTTTTTAAAAAAAAACAAAATGTTCAAAACATCAGAGATATTAAATGATTTTCGAGAGATCTTGTAGCAGAGATTGTGTTTTTGAAGAAGGGAATAAAATATGCGTAAGTTGTTTGGAACTCGAGTGGTGTGTTACCTATTTCGCGAGATGGTTTTTCAACCACCTTCAAGTGGCTAGATATGTTTCCTGTTCCTGGCTCGTTAGCTTGAGTGCGGGGTGTTTGTAGTGTATTGTTAACTTTTTAATCAGTGAAATGGCTGAGACAATCTATGCAACATTAGGTTTTGACCGACTTATACTATTGAAAATATTATATATAAAAAAAAAACCCTCTATATACTATAAGGAGAATATAGGTGAAAATTGCACTGGAGAATACGTATGATGTATTTTGAAGAAGACATCTTTGCTTGGGATGTCGTGCCGTTTGCCCCCGAAAGCTAAATGGAAAAAAATGCACACTTAACGTCAAATGCTCGTTTGCGAGATGTCAACGTTTCGAAGAATCGAGTACTCAAATCCAATATATCCCATAAGACATTATGTCAATTGTCAAATAACGGTTAGGCTATAGTTTTAAAGATTGTAACTTCATTATCTGTACATCGCAGTCTTAAAATACCTATCTACTGAGTTATGGGATACGATGAAATCGATCGCATGATCCAATCTGCAAGATTATCATGGCCACGTCGGTGGCACGTGTGAAAGAATCGGAGTAATCACTAATATCCAATAATACACATTTGCTGTAAAGTTATCCCGATAACATTGGTAACAGTGGGTGACAAAACGATGTGTACACGCAAGCTGACACCTTATCTACTGTGTTGTGGATATGGTGAGAAAGCATATTTAAAATCCTTTTCGCCCGGTCGGAGACCGTGCTTTGCTTATGGGTTTTAACCCGAAGTAATATCTCCATAGGATTGCATGGCCAAACGAAATACATTGGTCCCTTTCTTAAAGTTAGATGTAGGAACTGTGTATTAGTTTTAACGAAAAAGATTTGTATTATAGAATCGCTAGGTAAAGATAAAAGTCGCGAATGTGCATTTGTAGTTATTGTTCTTCAAGCGTGTGTTTACAAATCAGAACATCACATTAGTTTTTGCATGCGAAAAACATGTACAAATCCGTATAGGTTTCTTGTCACCTCGACGACGGCCGTATAAAGCCAATTGATAGTGATGAGAGGGCGTGATAACAAATTAGGATAAGGCCTTATATTAATGCCGGAAAGAAGCTTCTGGGTTTTTTTTGTGGTTGAAAAAAAAAGTGGCTAGCTCACGTTGTCTGGGGGCCACGCGTGAGAAGTATTGTCTGTAACTAGCGGGAGGAAATGTGAAACGGTGAAAAGTCTTCAGTGAAGTGGATTGCCAGTGGATTTTACCGTCATTATTATAGTTCGCTTTGACTGTGTGGCCGGGTCATTATATATTAATACCGGTGGTCTGCGGGGTGGTCTGTCTGTCTGGACCGAGTCTATTTTCTGGAGACCAGGGCGCACGTTCCTTGAAATTGGGCGGGTCCCCTGACCTTCCGAAGACCGGAGTTTGTATTGGTTAGTGGATCCAAGTTCAATAGGGGGTCATTAAAGGTCAAGAGGGTCAAATGGTCAACTGGACACGTGTCTATGTTCCTCAGAGACCGAGGGTTCGCACGTTCTGAACTTGGTGGGTGGTGACCCTGACCTCCGAAGACCGAGTGTATTTGGTTAGGGGATCAAAGGTTATCGGGGGTCATTCAAGGTCAAATGAGGTCAACATTGGTGTTATGGACATGGAAAGTGGGGGGGGGGTCGATTTTTGTTGCCGAAAATTTTGACGGTCACGGGGACAAGGTCGATCAAGGGTATTCAAGGTCAAATGAGGTTGGTTAAACGTTGTTTCTGTGAGACCGAGGGTCGCACGGTACTGTAACTTGGGGTGGGGGCCTCTTGACCGTCCGAGACTGAGGTTGTATTGTTAGTGGATTAAAGGTCATCAGGGTCATTCAAGGTCAAATGAGGTCAAAATGGGGATTACACATGGTGTATGGACAGAAAAATTGGGTGGGTGGGGTCGATTTTGATGCCAAAAATTTTGAAGGTCACGACAAGGGCATTAGGTCATCAGGTCAAAAGGGGTAAACGTGGGATGGACATGAAACTTGGAGGGTGGGGTCGATTGTGATCCGAAAATTTTGAAGGTCACGACAAAGTCATCAGGGTCATCAAGGTCAATGAGGTTAACGTTGATTTCTCGGAGACCGGGGGCGCATGTTCCTGAAACTTGGTGGGTTGGTGCCTCTTGACCGTCGAAGACCGAGTGAATTGGTTAGTGATCAAAGGTCATCAGGTGTCATTCAGGTCAAATGGGTAAACATGGTGAGACATGAAACTTGGAGGGTGGGGTCGATTTTGATGCCAAAAATTGAAGGTCACGACAAGGTCATTAGGGGTCATCAAGGTCAAAGGAGGTTAAAACGTCGGTTTATCTCGGAGACCGAGGGTCGCATGATCCTGAAACTTGGGATGGGGGGTTGCCCCTTGACCGTCGAAGACCGAGGTGTATGGTTGTCGATCAAAGTCATCGGGGTCATTTAAGGTCAAAGGAGGCAAATTTGGTGATCAGACCAAAAATTGGGGGTTGGGTCGATGTGATGCCAAATTTTAAAGGTCATGATAAGGTCGTCAGGGGTCATTCAAGGTCAAATGGGTAAACGCTGGTGTATGGACATGAAACTGGGAGGGTGGGGTCGATTGTTGAGCCGCGATTTTTAAATGGTCGCACGACAAAGTCATCAGGGTCATTCAAGGGCAAAGGAACCGTGAAACCCAAGAGTCATTCAAGCCAGGTGAGCGCGCAACCCAGGGATCGCGACCCGGGGACGCTAGTTGTTAATATAATGGTAAGAGAGAGAGCGGATGATATTGCTAAGGTGATGCTAATATAGGGCGATGATATTAAGGTATGTCCTTCAATGATGGATTTAAACATGAGGCTAAGTCATCCTTAATTTTGGTTGACTGGCAACAAAGTTGGAGTCAAGTTGATAGTGGTGTGTTTAAACAGATCAGGCCTGGAGTTGGTTTTCATGTCACATGGCCACTGGGTGGTCGGAGGTTGAGAGGTTATTTTTCATAGAGTTAAGATTAGGTTTGGTAAAATCTCTCAATAGTGTTCTATTTGATTAATTCTAACATATAAATGGTTATTATAACGATGTGTCATGTGCCAGATACAGTTGAACATTTTTTGATGCATTGTGAGAAATTGATGCTCGAGAGCTATTCTTATTGAAAAGGTGGGGGGGAAAGAGAACCCACCATGTGTTTGATTTGAAATCCCTTCTTGGGGGCTCACACCCACCATTTAAGGAGTGGTCTTTGTTAAGCAATGTAAAATTGAGATTTAGGTTTATCCCATAATGTAACTGGGTAACCTTTTGCTTTAATACATGTAGTTTCACAGCAATGCTGAATAATATGTTAATCTGCGCCTACTTAATGCATTATTAACCTTTTCTGTTGTCCTTCCTGTATCCTTTATGTTTTTGGGTGCCTTAGCGACTATTAAAACATACTCTCAAAATTGCGGAAGGAGTATATTTCTATAGCATGGAAAGTCATTTCATAAATGTTTTCTTTATGACAGGAATATACGTACTACTATTAATTTTGGAGTAGTTTTAGTGTTGGGGGGGTTGGTAATGCGATGCAAATTTCAGAACAAAGAATAACATCATTGCATGGTTTGAAATGGCCTTAAAAAGAGTTCTTTGATTAGTCTCTGTGAAGACTTGCTTTTGATGGGGTTTTGTTTAAAACGTTGCAGGATAGATAAAGGGTGAGAACAAATAGGGAGGTGAGTTATAGTAAGAAAATGATCAGGCCACGTAGAGTGATACTAAGGAATGATTGAAGCGTTTACCTGTATTGCTGTTGATATTTATTAAGACGAAGTGTCGAAGTTTTAGGTAACATCTTTATTGAAAAAGACAGGAAGGTGTATGAACCTACAATAATTAAAGTTATAACTTGGGGATGCAGTTTTAACAATTTGCGCCAACTTGGCGTTTTTTTCTATTTTCTTTATTTGAAATGAAGGAAGGTGTAACCATATGTTAAAATTAGCTTATAACTTGGGGATTCAGTTAACACATTTTGCGTCCATTGGGCGTTTTTCTATCTTCTTTATTTGAAATGACAGGAAGGTGTAACCTATGATAATTAACGCTTTAAACTTGGGGATTCAGTTGTAACATTTTGCGCCCAATTTGGCGTTTTTTTCTATTTTCTTTATTTGAAATGACAGGAAGGTGTAACCTATGATAAATAAAGGTTAGGCCTACTTGGGGATTCAGTTTTAACACATTTGGTGCCCAATTGGGCGTGGTTTCTATGTTCTTTATTTGAAATGACAGGACGGTGTAACCTTGTTAAATTAAAGCTTATAACTTGGGGATTCAGTTTTAAACACATTTTGCGGCCCCAATTGGGCGTTTTTCTATGTTCTTTAATTGAAATGACAGAAAGGGGTAAACTATGTTAAATAAAGCTTATAACTTGGGGGGGTCAGTTTTAACAAATGTTGCGCCCAATTGGGCGTTTTTCTATTTCTTGATTTTAAATGACAGGAAGGTGTAACCTATGGTAAATTAAACTTATCAAGGGGGATCATTTTAACAACCTTTTGCGCCCAATTTTGCTGTTTTTCTTTTTTCTTTATGTGAAAATGGACAGGAAGGCGTAACTATGTTAAATAAAGCTTATAACTTGGGATTCAGTTTTAACACATTTTGCGCCCAATTGGGCCGTTTTTTCTATCTTTTTTGAACTGACAGGAAGTGTAACATATGTTAAATGAAAGCTTAACTGGGAGTGGCCAATTGGGCGTTTTTCTATTTCTTATGTGAAAATGATTAGGAAGGCCCAGTAACTATGTTAAATTAAGCTTATAACTTGGGGATTCAGTTGTAACCACATTTTGCGCCCAATTGGGCGCGTTTTATTAGTTTCTGTATTTGAAATGAAGGAAAGGTGTAACCATGTTAAATTAAAGCTTAGAAACTATGTGAGGTCCAAACCATTACCCACCAAGGTCAAAGGTCAACGGGAGATCAAGTTGTAAACAACGGTGTGATTGGTTCTAATGCAATCGTAGCTCATGTATGAAACATCTACTTTAATTCAGTTATGAGATTTATTTTATACATGTTTCTGTAATAAAAGTGCAAATTAAAACTAGAAAACCACTACTCCTTTAAATGCTTTTTAATGTTCTATTTCTTGTAAAATTAGGCCCTGGCCGACCCGGGACAACAGTTTTTTTTTAAAACTTGTTTGTTATAGATTTCTAAAGATACGAGACGCGCATGTACATTGCTGTTATTGTTCTCAAGTTTCTGAAGTTCAAGGACGTGATTTTACAAATCATCTACACTTACAGCACTATAGGAAGGTAGCAATTCCTCCAATTTCACCTTGGTTTCTTACTGTAAACATACTTTAAAAATAACTTATTTTCTATTTTTTCACTACACTTGTATAATGTTTGTTTTTACACTCATTTTATACTTAAATATCTCTTATATTAAGTTAACTATTGCACTGTGTCTTATAGTTGGATATAAATGTAGATATCAAGTGTTCACTTAAAGTAACACATCATACTTATACCACAAATATCTCATACACATGCTAGAAACCTTAAAGGCCGACTCAAAAATTTACCACTGAGGCGCACCATTTCTCAAACAAATCAGGTTTTGGGAATTACAAATGCTTATCATGATACTGGGCCACTGTTGTTTGTAAAATAACTAGCTCAATCAAAGTCCTCATTTCAAACATCACACCTGGATCATAAACTTCCGGATCCCAAAATTTGTTAACAAATATTCCCTTATTACACTGGTATACTGTGCATAAGTGTTAACTGCATGAAAACAAAATTATCCAATCCATTCTCTAACCTTGGAATTAAGCATTGTAGGTGGCTAGCTTCGATTAAATGATTATTTTTAATTACTAAAAACACAAAACAATTATATTTCAATCTCTGGCGGTCAGCCTTTAAAACTAGCACCTAAGAACATAAAATGAGTATTAAGTCAAATTTCTTGTGAGTCAAAAATAGATTTCTTGAAAAATTATACCCTCATTGAAATATAATTTGACAAAACTTAGCATTGTAGTATAGACTCAAAACACCCCTCTGGGATATAAGCAATCTCTTATACCCACATCCATTCGGTAAACTTCCTCCCAGTTTATACTGTACATATATTCGTATTCTGTATATTTATTTTTTGCACTTTCATTTGTATACCAGAATCTTATTTTTACACTTAAATTTGTAAATATTAAGTATATCATCTATACTAGTCTGCTTGTGGTACTTTCCTTTCCTGTATAATTTATATTAATACACTGTGCCTAGTTTTTCCTACAACTTCAAACAATTCTATAAGTAGGCGCCTGACAATCCCCCATTACAGTGTTATCTCCTAAACTTGTTTAATACAACTCTGTATTTTCCACCTTCAAGTGAATCCAATGATGCTGTAGTAATGTTACTATATTGTATCAACAAATACCACTTCCGGTTTATAACTTCATCTATTCCATTGTACAACATCATATAGAAATAAACACGTCTATGAACCTATAAACCTATCCTGCTTCTTTATTCTTGCAACCTGCCTTGCATTTCCTTCAAAAATAATTGCCAATACTAACAAAATCATTCACACCATTTTTTTTACGAACTCCATACGCCTATATGGCACAAAATTACAAAACCTGCCCACAAAACCAATTATTCATTACGATTGACGTGCAATTTCTTTTTTAAGGAATTTTTTATTATTGTTAGCCAAGACTATTCTTCATTGACCAGAGATATAATAAGTACGTTGATTTTTCTTCTTAGGTCACTTTGGAGTTTTACAGTGAAAATTTAATCAAATCTCCTGATCAATTATTATATCTGTCCATAAATACAACTTTTCTCATCCAAAGGGTACCAGCAGTCAAACTAATTATATAGCTTGACCTGTGCCTGGAATGAATGCATGCAAAATACATTCCCTTTCAACATGTTTTTACTTAACTGTGATGCCTTCTTCCTGTTAATTATCAGAAGATAATTATAAAACCATGAGTCTCGATCAATTTAAAGCATTTTTAAAACCCTTGAAACCATACTTGGTCCTCGATTCTTATGGTATTATTTACCAAAATTGATGCTTATCAGCTAACCATGCAGCACTAGATGTGACAGCCATATGAGGTCAAATCATACCCTTTCACGAGCCATAGCCGAGTGAATGTAACAGTCCAAATTTGACCAAGTGTTCAGTTTTTACTCCCCATGAATATTAGCGGCATTGTACAATCACATAATTCCTTGTCATGCATGTGATCCACTGGCTGAAATCATTGTTAAATAAATTAGGTAACTGCAGAGGCTCCTTCGAAACCAGTACTTTTTACACTGATGGGGCTACTCTCCCTGACGAAAAAAAATTACAAATTAATAATATTTCAGGGGTCTAATCCCGGTCTATGGGTGTTGCACCATCCCATATCCCCCAGAAGTTGCAATCATCCAGGGGGTGTCCAACCTGCGCCCCGCGGGCCATTTGGGCGGCCCGCTAAGAGCTCTCTAGTACTGGCTGTACCCGCCCCCCCCCGAACTTGACCAATGCGGCTTCACCATCGAGCGCGTCAGCGCGAGGTATATGGAATTTAGCTTGATTTTGAATGGGTTATCTTTTGGACTCACTCAAGCACCTCTCATGCTGGGTTAATGAAAAACTCATTAAAAATGTGTTTGTCAGCTGTTTTAATGCCATACCTGGAAGTCCGGAACCTTACACTGCCCCTTCAAGTTTGTTCTGTGGGAGCTTAATTACGACCTTGTTGTTTTCATTCACAATGCTCTGCTATGTGGCTGCAATTCCAATGTCATGTTTCAACTGACTATAAATGCATTATAGTAGGTTGAAAGATAACATGACCTACAGCACCGTCCACTTACTCGACATGACAGTGTTTAGGCCTACACGCTAACTAATAGAAAAAATAATAATTTTCTTTTGCTGTTTACAAAGTAGTTTTAAACCAAGAATGTTGTAAATGCGAAAAAATTAGCCCAATTTGATATCTTAACCAGAATGACATTATCTTATTTGTTAGGTATGTTTTTTTTTTTGGATTACCATGTACATGTAATATTGAAAATTGGTGAGCTGAGCAATTAACAAGCTAACTGACATTTTGGGCATTTTTTGAGATATTGGCCTTTTAAATTCACAAACCATTTGTTTTTGAGTCAGTAAATTGCGAAATACTAATTTCCCACCCTGATTTTCCATACTTTCATCTTATGACGTCATAGTGACTTCATTTGCGAATGTTGGTACTTAATTGATACCATACAAATGAAGAAACTCTAAGCTATTGCGTGGTACCTAATTTTATAGGAATTATATCCCAGTAAGGAACGGGCCAGTTCGGGACTTTGCGAGGGTGGGCGCGCGCTGTGTGTTATCCCCTACGGTTGCGATTTTGGGTTGTATGTGTCCCTGTTTGTTGTGTGGAAATGAATGTGAGATTGAAACTTTACGGGTGTATAGTTTGGTTTTCACATTATAGTCATTCTATTTTTTTAATAAGAGTTAATTAATTTTTTAAGCGTATTTTAAAAAGAAAATTTATGATGTACTTATAAATTTAAGCAAAAAGCCACTCCACATTTTCAACGATTATCCTGTTTTTTTTAAACCTGAAAAAAATAAATAATGATAATCAAATTATGTAATTTGATCCAGGTTGATTCATAAATGTGATTATAATCATCTTTACTTTTTGCAAAAATATGTTTGCTTTAATACTTTTAACGATTAGATTTTTTCACTGTACTGCATTATTTACATAATTATTTCATCATATGTTTTGTTGTATTCTATATATGAACAAATAAAGAATTGAGATTGATTGATACTTCATTTTCCATGTACAAACGATGGGGCAAATACATGATTCCAGAAATAGGGCACCACAAAATTAAAAAAGTCTCCAGCACCCAATTTATTTAATTAAGATTAAGTGGTCTATCTATAAAGGCACTATCAGTGATGTGTTAAATCAGAAATCGAATAAAAAAATCAATCAACAATCGGTATTTCCATGTCTGTGACAAGTTGCAGGTGTCCTAACATAGCCCTTGCGCAAGTGATCAGAACCGAAAGCAACGTAATACTGCCAAATTTGATATTTCTCATTATTGGTTCCGCACGCGCACACGGACACTTACTGCACACGTAGCGTAATTGAATGGAGATTTTTCCTTCTCATTTTCTGTAATTTTTTTAAAAATAATGTAAAGATAATTTATGAGAATGGTACAGACTGTCTCTTGCCGTTTAAGCTATTCCTGCGAATTTTCAATATATTTGGACTCTTCGGGTGGATCACTGATAATGCCTTTAACTCAATATACGCAATTGTTTTAAACTGTATAGTGCATCATTGTGGAGAATGCGGCAAAAAATGCTACTTTTCAAATTCCAAATGGAACTCGCAAAATCCATTGTTTGCCCCTAATTTCTAACCGATCAATTTTTTTTTCTTACTACTAGTAATGTGTTGAGAGCAAATATATTGCCCTTCAGAGTTTTTGCCGAATATTCCACTGGGAAAATGCAATTTTCTGGTCTTTTTTTCTTTTATTTAATTAGGGTCTCCAGGAGCCCCTACCCACTAATGTGTGTAAAATATACCTTATCCATTTGAATGGTTAGAATGTAAACTATAGAAGTACAGCAAAATGTACTTTGCTTTGTCGTATTTATCTTGTACTTTGTAATTCACAGTATTATGCGCAGCATTCATTCTATACCAACCGAAATAAGCCTACCGTAAAAGTATATTTATTATATTAAAAGATGGTCTATAATTATAGGAGGTTTGATAGGTTGGTGTGGTTTCACTCATTTCTTTTTTATCCTAACATATTCCCAAGGCTCTTTAACAATCCACCGACCACACATTTCCAAGATTAAAATGATCTTTAAGAGTATATATACTGTAATATTTACCGTACTTTTGTTGGCAGGGGGGGGAATGCCCGTACAATATTCTAAAATTATCCCCTATCTTTAATAGTTATACTGTGTACGAGACCCGGTTTTTGAAGAACAATTCAGTTCATAAAGTCTCCTTTTGGTACACTTTGCCTCAAAAGCTCAATTTTAGCCAAATTTCGGCTCCAATCGGACAAATTTCTCAAAAATTTCGGTCTTAAGACCCTACCGTTGGAACACAAATTAAGTTCCCAAGCACCCAAGTCGGAAATCGGGCATTTACCTGTCATTAAAAAAAAGCCCCCCCCCCCCCCCACCCCCCCCATCGCCAAAGACGCCGAAAGCGACGATCCGAATAAGTTCCGGAAGGAAACCAAACCAAACCCCTCCGGAAAAGCGAAGCCGAGAACCGCGAAATCCTAGTGTCGCTTGATATATGAACTCTCCAGGAACATTTACACGAGAGCCCATCAAGGAAAGCCACTTTACCGGCCCCCCCGGCCGGGGGGCCCTTAGGCCGACACCCTTAGTCTTCAGTTTTTTTTAATTAACCACACCATACGAGCAAAAAAAAAAAAAATTCCCCTTTCCATAAAAAAAAAATTTACCACCACCTTAATAAGGCGGTTTTTAAAAACTTGCCCCTTGGAACAAGTGAAAAAAAAAAAGGCTCCCCACCATCATCTTCAGGTATACTCTAAACCCATAAATTTTCCAAATTTTTCCGCGCTTGCACGGTTTTAAAAGTAATTACAGATTCAAATTTAAGGGTGGGGCTTCGGCAGATTGGGAAATGACGACAAATTTGCCATTGAACGTTGCGACCAATCTTGCATTACCTTTACGCATGCATGAAACGGCACGTGCACCAACGTTGACGTGCTTCATGCAAAAATACCTTACCCAGTTTAGGTGATCCTTTTCAGACCGTTGACTCAAAGTAGGCCTCATCTATTTTTATAAATAAATTGCCAATTTAAATGGGATCGCTCAACTATTAAGGGGGCTAGGAAACGATAGAATCGTCCGAAATTTTTCATTGAAACTCAGTATGAACAAACTTCCATCGATGTAACCAACATCCAAAATAAAAAGTTGGTGGTCAACGACCTGTTTTAATAAAATACTTGAGTCAAAACCGGATGTTTCCATTTTTGATCAAAAATTAGAAACAAACCCTGTGGAAATTTGATTTGTACGACCAGACAATTTTTAATTATAAAAACAATCGCTCGAAATTTTTTGATGGAATGAATTTTTAATAAAAGTTACGCTAAATACCTATAAGCATTTTGATTAAAAAAGAAAAAAGATGTGGGTACCGACCTACTTTTCTCAATAAATGTAACAAATAGCAGGTTTTTTAGTGTCAAAATTGTGAGAAAAACTGTCGATGCGACATTCAGAGCGTCACATAGCAACATAGGTTACGCGCTATAAACGCTTCTAATACTCTCGCGGGTATCGATCACGCATTTCCTAAAGACCAAGTTTCCGATTTATTCCGTAATAGCTTTGCCCCTTTATAATGAGAAGTACATTTATGAAAAATCTGGGGAAATTGGGAGCATTGAAAAAAATAAAAAACAAGAAAGTAGGGTGCACCACCGTTAAAAAATATGAGTTTATGGAACTTCGGAGTATTTTACTGGCAATTCTGTTAAAACCAATACTACATCGGTTGTCATTTACGGTAAATTGCCACCGACGCGTAATTTTTAGAGAGCAAGAATGCACCCTCTTCAATTCCACAGTATTATATTAGGAAGAACAAAAACTTGTAAAAAATGCTTTTTGAAAATTAAAATGTTAGTAGATTAAATTGTTATGTCTTCTGTTCAAATGTTTATTCCCGTATTATTTGTCTTTGAAACTTACCTTAGTCTTTAGAATTTAGTGGAGAGGAAGGTGAGGACAGATGAGGTATAGCGCTGAGAGGAAGGGATAACTTTTCAGGTAGGGATTTGCGGCCCCGAATTCCGAACTTGGGACATGGGACCTGATTTTCATCATTTTAATAAGGCCCTTTGGAACTCAGTGAAATTTTGAAAAATTCTGCAGGAGCAGGAACTCAAAGTGTGGCTAAATTTTAGCTTCTTTAGTTAAAATTTGACCAAAAGGGGACATCAAGAACGGAATATACATCGCTCTTTGTCTCCCTCAAGTTGAAGGTGACGTCATTATGGGTCTTTGAATTCCAAATAGCGTCGTCGATCGTGCCGCCGTTTATTAGCGTGACGCATATTCATTGCTATGGGTTCACGCATGGCGCGCGGCGATCATGGACTGCGCAACATAAATCGCAGTGACGTCACCTTCACTTAAGATGAGACAACACTATACACATGTACAGACTTTCTCCATCCCCCTCATCGACTTCCGGCCGTGTTTTAATAGCGTCGTTTTTTTTTACATTATGGATTTGCACTTTCACAAACTTAAGGGCATTTATGATCTAACACTTCATTTTGTTTATAGTTCACCATCTCGAGAAAAGGTTATTTCCAATTTCAAAGTCGTCCGGACGGTGCCCACCAGAATTAAATATACGTTTATTTAATACGTGACGGTTTGCCCAATTATAGGCCAGTGTGTGTATCTATCCGTAAAAGGAAATCAGAAAATTGTCCAGGTCAATTTCCCGACACGTAACATTCGGCACCACCATACAGACCATAAGATCAGATAATATAAGAATCTCGGCTTTTTTAAAAGGTAATTTAGAAAATTCTATCTTTGATTGTACAATTTGTAGGGGGGTAGTTGTGACACACGAGTAGGCCTCCATGTATAATGGCCCCCTAATTAGAATAAGCAGTGCCATATGAGAAAACAATAAAAAATATTGCATTCGATTCCTACAATTGTGAAGTCGTCTTTTTGTGTTGCAACTAAAAACAAAAGAACATTGTCAAACTTATAGCGCAAAAATAAGCCTCATTGGGAAATATAAAAACCTCATTCACCAATATTCATCCAGAGTCCTTTTGTGTGATTTACCCCGTTTTTTTTCCTGACGAGGGTTGTTGGAGTCCAAGTTTAGGCCATATCTCGGCTGTTTCCCATAGTTTTAATTGCGCATATAGACGCATTCACGGCGCGGCGCAGCTGCTGATTTACGCGCAGGAGGAGGCTAGGATCACGTTAGCTCCGCGCCACTAGATTGCACTGTCCAAGTTGGATTTTTCCCACAGAAATGCTGCGTGGCGTTATGAGTGGGACTCGCGCGTAAAATCAGCAGCCGCGCTGTCGTGCATGCGTCTATATTCGCAACTAAAACGATAGAAGCGCGCGAGATGCCTGAAAGAAAGAAATGCCAAGAAGACCTTCAACACGCTGAATGGTGAATGAGGTTTCTATATTTCCCCATTGTACTTGGTTTTCGTTTGAAAAAAAAATTGTTAGGAGAATCCAATATTTTTTTATGTTTTCTATGCATGTTTATTCTAATTATATGTAGGCCTGCTTCGTTGTTTTCCAACCACCCCTTCATTGACCAAAGATAGAATTTTCCCCTACTAAACACCGTTTTAAAAAAAAAGCCAAGATTCTTATATTATCTTTTTTATGGTCAACTGTGTGCAAATTTACGATGCCGAAATTGATATCTGGAAGAATATTATGTTTTCCGTTTACGGATTAGAAATGACAACACAGGGCCTATATGGGGCATCGTACGATCGACTTAAATTTGGATAATAACCTTTCTCGGGGGATGATATGCGTGCACTATAAACAAACATGAAGGTGTTAGGAACATGAATGACCTTTAAGTTTTGAAAGTGCAAAGCCATAATGCTGTAAAAAAAAACGGCTATTAAACACGGCGGGGGAAGTCGATGAGTGGGGGATGGAGAAAAAGAGTATGTACAGGTATAGTTTGTCCACTCTAAGTTGAATTTGAAAGTGCAACCCAAAGTGCTTTAAAGCGCGGCGGTTTAAAGGCGAGAGTGAATGGAGAAAAAGTTTGTACTTTGTAGAGAGGCGATGAATAATTCCGTTATTGAGGTTCCTTTTGTATTTTTTTTTACCTAGGAAGTAATTTGCGCGTGCAAATTTCTCGAAATTTCATGAGTTCCTAAGGACCTACTTTGAGAAATGAATTAATGAATCAGTCAGTCACCATCATAGAAATATTTCTAGGGGTCCCATGCATGTCCCAAGTTCGGAAATCGGGGCCGCCAA
>JAMKCH010036708.1:0-13946 GCA_023653785.1 Ophioderma brevispina | reverse complement strand
CCTATATACTCCAATGGTATTCTCAAACTAAATATTGTATACGTGGATAAATAAGTAAATGAAAAAGTTATATTTTCACCTTTAATTGAACGTAAGGGGTGGCCTATGGAAAAGTTAAACTAATAACATTGCCACATTAATAGAAATATTTTTTTCTTCCCCCCTTGTGGTTCGGGTTTCTTCCAGGATTTGCTTTCTGTCTGATTGCAATTCTGGCAATTGTGCCAAGCTGTGAAGCCTCAACCCTGTTGGCCAAATACAGTTAGCATCAGAAGGTCGTAACTCAGCGTTAAGGCTTCTGTTAGTAAACAAAGGGTGCACCATTGAGATGGGTGAAAGTGTTATTTGCTGTATATGAAATAGGAAGTAGACTTGAGTTAAGGCTACATGGTTTTCAGAATCTGTAGGGTGTTACCGATTTTTGTGGTACCAAAAAACCTCAAAATCACCAAAAAAGAGAGGTACGTCCTTAGTTTTCAACCCTTGAAATAAGTCCGTGGTGCCCCTTCTCATTGTGACCTATGGTTGAAAGGTAAAGCAAAATAGGTTCAAAATTGAAAAGTTTATGGAAGCCCATTGGGCTGTATTTTGCAGCAGATCATGGTTTCAGACGACAATTTTTGCAGTCTTGCCAGATAACTGGTGTTGAGCGTGTTTACCATTTCAGTTATTAGTTCCTAGGTTTAATGGGATGGTTTACCAAACAATAAGGGGCCTTGAGCAAGTGAGGGCCTGAAAATTTCAAGCCACAAATTTGGGGGTCTTGAAAAAATACCAAAATGCCCAAAATTAAGGATGTGTGTGAAAATTTGCCATGACTTTGATGAGGCCTGTAAAATAAATAGTTAAGCGTATATCCTCGATAGGCTTCCCCATCAAGTGTTTATGATGTCCCTTTAATATTAACATTTTTATTGATTTGTTGTATTAGGTATATAATAACAGTGTAATTCACATGAATTGAACTAGAACTGGGTTTAAACCAATATTGTAAATAATTCCGAGTGGTTGAAAGCTCGGTGTAGAAATGATAGAGTTGCCAGTCGAATTCTGGCAGGGTGCTTCTTATTTCCTCCAATGTTTGTATGTGTTGGTCACTCAGTGGAAATATAACAACACTTCTAAATATGAATCTGAAAGAGTAGTATCACACCAGGGAGGTGGGTTATGCGCGTCCAAGAAAATAAGCTTAAGCTACAGGAAATCAGGAAAGTGTGAACATGAAAACCAGAAAGGAGGGGAAATAAGTGGCTCCCATTCCCAGCGCTTATGATGTTGATACCAGTAGACTGGAGGAAGATCACACAAGTGTCATTAATATGTCTGCATGGGTTTTGTAAATGTTTATATAGGGTTATAAAAAGTATCAAAATATATGATGATGATGACGAGACGAAGAGGGACAATGACGATGATGATGATGAATAGACAGAATAACGATGTGATGATGATGACGATGAAGATGATGACAACGATATGACCAAGATGACAATGAAAATTGATGTGCTAACTAATGCAGGGACTAACTGATGACAAGATGATGATGACGATGATGTATTGCTGATGATGAAAAGTATGATGCAACACCGACGATGATTGATGATGCAAAGATGGTATGAAGGCGATGATGATGATGATGTGACGATGATGATGAAGATATGATGATGAGGACTATGGTGATGATGGACGATGGTAATGGGTGTTGTGTGTGGATGGGTGGGGGTGGTTGGTAGTGATAGTGGTGATATAGATGATGTCATGTATTATAATATGCAAAGATGATGGTGGGTGGTTGATATTGGTATTGGTGTTAGGATGATGTGCATGTATTATCAAACTGATGCCAAGAACAATGAGTGTACACATTGAGATTAGCAATATTAATTATGTAAAACAGTGATTATGTAAAATCGGATGTAAAAAACAGTGGCGTAACCAGACCTTTGCCAGGGAGGGTGGGGGGCATGAAGGGGGCCCAAGGCATTTTTTGAGGGGGCTAATTGGTCATTCTCTAGACACTGTACAAAGGTCGTTCATTTGGGGGGGCGGCGGGGGGGCAAGGGTCCATTTGGGGGTTGTGCCCCCTATTGTTACGCCACTGTGTAAACAATGAAATTGCTATATATTTAAGCTTTGGAAAATTGCAATGTAAACAATATTAACAGACACCTATCAGCGATTTTTTGCACGATGCAAACAACAAATTGCGTCCCCAATTTTTATTCGAGTCCATTCTTTGCACCGTTGCAATTGTTAAAGTAAAGACCCCAATTAAGGGGCTAAGCGTAATTACGCATATTATCAAGAAATTATGATTTTATGCTGTGTTTACTACAAAAGTTGGATCGACTTTCCTTAAGGTCTAGAAACGTCGTTAAATGATCTTTAAAACTGCTTATGTGGTCTGTTTTTTCACAAAGAACAGTAATATAAAGTGTAGATATGACCTAATTTCGAGACAATACGGCATTTAAATTTGAAAAAGTGACTGATAGTGGCTTAATGAAACATTCTAATACTGGTTGTTGTAAAGCAGGGACGTAACGTCAATGATTGAATCAAGGATGATGTTATGCAAGAATAGTTAAAGAAACAAAATAATGAAAAACTTATGTGAAAAACCAATAAACAAGATTGTCTCAAATTTGGCTTATGGATATAATCAAGGTTGAGTCTTACATACTGTACATAATAATAATTTATTTGAAGAACCCTTGTATTAACCTATTAACCCTTGTATTGGGAGGTGAAAGGTTGTGTAGGGGTCAAATTCTTAAATTCAAAATGGTCATAAGGATTAGAAAAGATATAGTTTTGCCCTATGTACGATTTATGGCTTGGGCAACTCCAAGGTCATACAAGGGGTATAGTTTCAGAATGTTCATGATTCTTGTAAAAGTTTTGTGAAGGTGTATGTCTCTTTTTATATCTGAAAGTTAAAAAAAAAAACAGTTTTCCTTGCTTGGCTATGAATAACAGATTATGGGATATGGACGGTCAATAGCTTTTGTGATATAGGGAGAGAAGTGGGGGCAAAGTGAGGGAGAATGTGAAATTGGGGATAAAATTGGCAATTTGTAGATTGTAAACAATTTGGCCCCAATGCTGATATCTAACCAAATTTGGTTTTTTTTTGGCGACAGGTCGCTGATTTGCCAAGCAACTCATTTTTTTTCTGTTGGGGTGGCAAAACGGGAGAGAAGAACAAAAACTAGCACCACCACTTTCACTCTCATGGCTCTGGCATGGATAAAATACCCATTTACCTAATTGTCAGCAGTCCTCAATGAGAGAGCATAGCCCAATGGTAGGGACGTGTCAAAACAAGGTCATCAGTGGGGAGAGCATAGCCCAATGGTCAGGGGTGTCAACAGTCCTCAGTGGGAGAGAATAGCCCAATGTCAGTAGTAGGGACATGTCAGCAGTCCCATTGTTGGTGAGAGAGCATATAGCCCAATGGTTCGGGACATGTCGCAGTCCTCAGGAGAGAGAGCATAGGCAATTCAGGAAAATGTCAGCAGTCCTCAGTAGGAGAGCATAGCCCAATGGTCAGGGACATGCAGCAGTCGCAGTAGGAGAGCATAGCCCAAGGTGAGGGACATGTCAGCAGATCTCAGTGAGGGAGAGAGACCAATGGTGAGGGGACATGTCCAGCCAGTCCTCAGTGAGATGAAGCATAGAACAGACAATGGTGGTAAGGGACCATTGTTAAGCAGTCCTCAGGTGAGAGGAGCAGAGCCAATGGTAAGGGACATGTCAGCAGTTCCTCAGTGGGAGAGCATAGTCCCCAAGGGTCAGGGCATGCGTCAGAAGTCCTCAGTGGGAGAGCAAGCCAATGGTTCAGGGACATGTCAGCAGTCATCAGGGGAGAGAATAGCCCAATGGTCAGGGACATGTTAGCAGTCCTCAGTGGGAAACCATAACCCAATGGTCAAGGGGACATGTCAGCAGTTCCTCAGTGGGAGTATAGCCCAATGATCGGGGAAAGTCAGCAGTCCTAAGTTAGAGGCTACCCAATGATCAGGACTGTCAGCAAGCACCTCTGTGAGAGAGACATAACCAATGTTAGGGGACATGTAAGCAGTCCTCAGTGGGAGACGCATAGCCAAGGTCAAGGGGCATGTCAGTACGTCCTCAGGGGGAGAGCACAGCCCAATGATCAGGGACATGTCGCAGTCCTCAGTGGGAGCGCATAGCCCAATGGTCAGGGGAATGTCGTAGTCCTCAGTGGGAGAGATGAGAGCATAGGCCAATGGTCAGGGGCACATGTCGCAGTCCTCAGTGGGAAGAGAGCATAGCCCAACGGTACAGGGACATGTCAGCGTCCTCAGTGGGAGAGCTTAGCCCAATGGTAGGGACATGTCAGAGTCCTCCGTGAGGAGCGTAGCCCAAGGCGTAAGGGACATGTCCAGTCAGTCTTGAGTGGGAGAGCATAGGCCAATGGTCAGGGACATGTTAGCAGTCCTCAGTGGGAAACCATAACCCAATGGTCAAGGACATTGTCAGCAGTTCCTCAGTGGGACGAGAGAGCATGGCACAAGTCAAGGGACATGTCAGCAAGCTCCTCAGTGGGAGAGCATAGCCCAAGGGTCAGGGACATGTAGCGGTCCTCAGGTGGGAGAGCATAGCCCACGGTCAGGGACATGTCAGAAGTCCCCCAGGGGGAGAGCATAGCACAAATGGTCAGCGGACATGCAGTATTCCCCAGTGAGAGGAGCATAGCCCAATGGTCATCAGTACATGTCCGCAGTCCTCCGTGGGAGATGCATAGTGCCAATGTTCAGGAATATCAGCAGTCCTCTGTGGGAGAGCCACCGGCACAATGGTCAGGACATGTCAGCAGTCCTCAGTGGGAGAGAATAGCCCAATGGTCAGGGGCATGTCAGTAGTCCTCAGTGGGAGAGCATAGGCAATGGTTAGGGGCAATGTCAGCAGTCCTCAGTGGGAGCGCATAGCCCAATGGTCAGGGACATGTCAGCAGTCCTCTGTGGGAGAGCACAGCCCAATGATCAGGACATGTCGGCAGTCCTCAGTGGGAGAGAATAGCCCAATGGTCATGGGCATGTCAGTAGTCCTCAGTGGGAGAGCATAGCCCAAATGGTCGGACATGTCAGCAGTCCTCTGGGGAGAGCATAGCCAATGGTCAGGGACATGTTAGCAGTCCTCAGTGGGAGAGAATAGCCCAAGGGCAGGGACAGGTCAGCAGTCCTCAGTGGGAGCGCATAGCCCAATGGTCAGGGAAATGTCCAGCAGTCCTTTGTGGGAGAGCACAGCCCAATGATCAGGGACAGGTCAGCAGTCCTCAGTGGGAGGAGGAGAGCATAGCCCAATGGGCATGGGCTGTCAGTAGTCCTCAGTGGGAGAGAATAGCCCAATGGTCAGGGCAGTCATGTCATCCTCTGTGGGAGAGCACAGCCCAATGGTCAGGGACAGGTCAGCAGTCCTCAGTGGGAGAGCATAGCCAATGGTCAGGGACATGTTAGCAGTCCTCAGTGGGATGAGCCATGGCCCAATGGTCAGGGACATGGCAGCAGTCCTCAGTGAGAAGATGAGAATTTAGGCCCAATGGTCAGGGGACATGGCAGCAGTCCTCTGTGGGAGAGCACAGCCCAATGGGCAGGGACATGTCAGCAGTCCTCAGTGGAGAGCAGAGCCCAATGGTCAGGGACAGGTCAGCAGTCCTCAGTGGGCGAGCATAGGACCACGGTAGGGGAATGTCAGCAGTTCCATCAGTGGAGAGCATAGCCCCAAACGGGAAGGACATTCAGCAGCCCCAGTGGGAGAGCATAGCCCAATGGTCATGACTGTAGTGTCCTCAATGAAGAGAGCGTTTAGAACAATGGTTCAGGGACATTCCAGCAAGTCTCAGTGGAGATAGAGCATAGACCAATGGTCAGGGACATGTCAGCGTCATCTGTGGGAGAGCACAGCCCAATGGTCAGGGACAGGTCAGCAGTCCTCAGTGGGAAGAGAGGCATGGCCAAATGGTCAGGGACATGTCAGCAGTCTTCAGTGGGAGAGCATAGCCCAGGTCAGGGACAGGTCAGCAGTCCTCAGTGGGAGCGCATAGCCCAATGGTCAGGTACATGTCAGCAGTCCCCAGGGGGAGAGAGAATAGCACAATTACAGGGAAATGTCAGCAGTCCTCAGTGTGAGAGAGAAGAGCCCAATGGTCAGGGAAATGTCAGCAGGGGTCATCAGTGGGAGAGAGCATAGGCCAATGGTAGGGGGCAGTCAGCTAGTTCAGTGAGAGAGAATAGCTAGACCAATGGTCAGGGAATGTCAGCAGTCATCTGTGGGGGGAGCACAGCCCAATGGTTCAGGGACATGTCAGCAGTCATCAGTGGGGAGAGCATAGCCCGATGGTCAGGGACAGGTCAGCAGTCCTCAGTGGGAGAGAATAGGGCCACTGGTCAGGGACATGTCAGAGTCCCCAGTGGGAGAGCATAGCCCAATGACCAGGGACATGTCAGCAGTCCTCAGTGGGAGCGCATAGCCCAATGGTCGGACATGTCAGCAGTTCTCAGTGGGAGAGCATAGGCCATGGTTTAGCGGGCATGTTCAGCAGTCCTCAGTGAGAGAGCATAGCCCAAGGCGGGACATGTCACAGTCCTCAGGGGGAGAGCACAGCCCAATGGTCAGGGACATGTTAGCAGTCCTCAGTGGGAGAGAATAGCCGATGGTCAGGGACTATGGCAGCAGTCCTCAGTGGGAGAGAGCATAGGCCAATGGTCAGGGACATGTCAGCTGTCCTCAGTGGGAGAGCAATAGCCCCCATGGTCAGGGACCATGTCAGCAGTTCCTCAGCGGAGAGAGCATAGCCGATGACAAGGACATGTCAGCAGTCCAAGTGGAGAGAGCATAAGCCCAATGGTCCGGACATGTCAGCAGTCCTCAGTGGGAGACATAGCCCAATGGTCAGGGACATGAAGCAGTCCCAGTGGAGAGCCATAGGCAATGGTCAGGGACCATGTCAGCAGTCCTCTGTGGGAGAGCACAGCCCAATGGTCCGGGGACATGTCAGCATCCTCCGTGAGAGAGCATGCCCAATGCGTCCAGGGACATGTCCGCAGTCCTCAGTGGGAGACATAGTCCCAACGGTCAGGGACATGTCAGCAGCTAGGGGGAGGCATAGACCAATGGTCAGGGACATGTTAGCAGTCCTCAGTGGGAAAGATAGACCAATGGTCAGGGGGATGTCAGCAGTCCTCAGTGAGAGAGCATAGCCATAATGGTCCAGGGACATGTCCGCAGTCCTCAGTGGGAGCGCATAGCCCAATGGTCAGGGACATGTTAGCAGTCCTCAGTGGGAAACCATAACCCAATGGAGGCCAGCATGCTCGGTTTCTATGCCAGTGGAAGCACTTGCTGAGATTTGGGTTCTTAATTCTGGCTTTATTCTATAAAGCTATTGTTAAATGATATTTGCTCTTTCCTGGTCCAGTTGGCTTGGGCACTGGGCCATGATGATACCCGTCCTGTTAATCTGCCGTACCATGTACAGAGAGATATACTGCATATCACAGACAGTTTCGAAAAGAGTCTGCTGGCGTGGTGGCCCTGGGGTGGCGTGTCCCAATTCCATCCCTCTGATGGGACCCAGTGAAGCTTCTGCTGATCTGATAAGTAAACCCATGACATGTAAAAAACGGTCCAAAAGTCACCCTGCTGAATGGACCCCAGTAGGAATAGGCCGCCGTTTGAAATGATAATGTGTAAACCAATGACCATGTAAATGGGGTGTTAAAACCCAACGTTTAAACAATGATGATGCTATCAAGAATATAGGCATAAAATAATGACTATTGATGATGTGAAAACTCGAACATTAACCTATACAAGTTCTTGGCACATCTTAAATGCATCAGCTATCGTGAATCTGCAAACACATGAAAAATTAATTTTAGAAATACCTTAAAGTGTATAGATAAGTCAAAAGTAAAACCCATTAGGCCAGAAAAAAAAAACAGTTGTTCAGAAGACCGTACGCATTAGGTTTAAAATGTCTTTGACCGCATCATAATTTTTTTTTTTTTTTTTTAAGGTTTTTACTCACTTGTAATTTTTTTGTATAAAACTATTCTGAAAAAAAAATTGGACTTGGGCCGTGAAGCAGCCGAAAAAAATTGAAAAAAGGTGGGCCAAAAAGCATTAAAAAAAAAAGAAAAACGCATTTCGCATTAGATTTTTAAAACACAAAAAAAAACATTTCGCATAGCATTTTTCTAATTGTCTTCTGAGACAAAACTGTTTTTTTTTGGCCCCCTTATTTTTTATTAATATGAAAACCTATAAAAAATGCAGTACTGTAACAGAGGCCGAAACCTCCATAAGTTGGAATGTACATGTAAACAAATTACAGGAAAAAATATGTTATGTTCTACTAAAATAATAAATATCTTTTGAATTGTATTTGCATTGATAGTGATTTCTTAAAAAAATTACACAATTTGTGTCAGGAGGGCCAGGGGCCGACGACAGTGATTCGGGGCCGCCAAACTTGGAGTACGGGCCCTTTACATGCATTGCCGCGAAGACAGGTTTATTAAATTTGTGGGTCCTGTAATTTTTTTGTATGGGCCTGTAGGACCCCGGTGGGTGGGGTGGGGGCAGTTAATTCCTTGTGACCCATATCAGCGGTAGGACTGGCCGGAAGGGAACACGCGTTGACAAATCGGAAAATTTTGAAACGATGTATCAAAAGTGAGCAATAAAACATGGGTATTTTGACACAAATATTATGTCACTATTTTTAAGAATGAAAGGATGTCTAGATCGAGGTGTTTTTGTTTCTTTTTTTTTTTTTTTATATATCGTGTTCAATTGTGTATTCGCTGGAATTTTTTTGAAGAATTGTGTCACTGGATGATGTTTATTATAAAACAAAGTTACAAATTTCTTTGTCATTAAAAATAAATAGCAATTAAAATGCTTTTATTGAACTAATTTTTAGTATTTGGATGGACTGACAAGTTTGAGTATTATAGCGCATGGGTGTATGACTGACATAAAGCAATTTCCTGATGATGGTTATGTGAACTCACAATGAAAATGTCGACATTCTCTATGTAATTATTTTGAGAGGGGACAGTAAAAAGTTACATTTGTAGGTTAGCAAAAATGGCAACAAAAATGGAAGACCCTTAACAAAACCTCAATATGTTTTAAGTAATTTGAATTGATTACTTCATCGCTATATTTATCTATTGCTTAAATTGTTTAATTCTTACATGTTATTTATGCCAATAAAAGTGATATTCCGAAAATTGCTATTAAAGTGGGTGCTTGTCATTTTTAGGTCGTCCGATGCAATCAGAAAGACCATGACGGCATGATTCGTGTGTCTGTGTGTCCATGTGTCTAGCTGTGTCAAACATTTAGTATACGCCTTTTGGTGTAGATTTTTAGTGCAGTGATAGAACAAGTTCATACTTGGTATGGTTATACATTGAGACAATGGGTCTTATGTGGGATAGCAGATGATGAGGTCAAAGGTCATTCAGGGTCATTTAAGATCCTAATATATACACTTTTTGGTTGACCCTTTTTTACTCTAGATCTTTAGTACAGTGATGAACCAAGTTCATACGTGGTTTGCTTTTACATTGAGACAAGGGGTCTTATGTGGGGTAACAGATGAGGGGGTCAAAGATCATTCAGGGTCATGTAGGGTAATTGTATTGCTCTCTAATTCGTTGACCACAAAATCGGACGCCCTGTTTTGGACCACTGTCCCTATTGTACTGGTTTTCTTATTATTATTAGAACTGATTTTAGGGGTTTCTCATTCTGCCTATTTGTGTGTTTGTACGTTAAGGAATTAGAACAGGGGTTCTTAATAGGTGGTTCGTGGGCCAAATCCGGCCCGCCAACCATTGATTTTTAGCCCTAGACTTGCTCTAAAATATAAAGGGAAACATAAGAATTTCAGGTGTATTTGGCCTCAAGTAGGGAACTTTCAAAAGTGTTAGGCATTTTCTGGCCCTTCAGCTAATAATTCAGAACCCCTGGATTAGACCTGCATAGAGTTTGGTTCTCAGGCCACCTTGGGACATCATCGTCGGATGTCATCAACAAACCAACAAGTAGTTGTTATTAATGTTATTAACCAATTGACATATATACCGTTCCAAAGTAGTTTCCCCCGCCTAAAATCCAAGGATATTTCCTTGCATAACTTCACTTAGAACTGGATGTTTAGAAAATTCCAAAAAGTTTTGAAGAGAGGAAACAGTTGGGTCTGTCACAAAAAGTTGTTGCTTTTCAAAAAACACCTTTGGCATCAACACGCACTCCCTTTTTCCCAAAAATGATGATGTCAGAAAAAGTGGCACTTTACCGTATTCATAGATCTAAAGTCAAGATTTACAACAACAATTTCATTTCCTTTCTTTATATTCATTGTGGTCTGAAGTAAATAAGCTTTGAACGCATAGCAAACAGATGAACACCAGACAAATAGGCAGACAAACAATGTTCACAACTAATGTCAATCGCTTTGCAAGACATTCCACAAGTCTGTTTTATGCACGAACCCTTTGCTTTTGTAAAGACGTGTTTTCCTGAAGCCAATTATTACAGACATGTCTGGCTGGAAGATTTTCTATTTGTCTTGGATTTGTCTTCATTGGTTTTATATTTTCTATTGTTGAAACAATGATCTATTGCCAAGACATGTCTTACATATAACGCCAAGACACCGTTTTACAGTGAGGCTGCTCGATCTACTTAAAGGAATTTATTGGCATCAATCTACCGCACATTATCATGAAATTCCCTAAAGGAAGAGCGTCCAGATGGTTTTCATGGTCATTTGGCATATTCCTGCGAAAAAATCCCTATTATTCGACAATGTCCAACTTTACAACAATCATGGAAGCTGCATCTTATTTTCCCTTTGCTATATGTTAAAAACGACGCACAATACGAACCAGAATCCGCACATAGATATTTCGCTGGCTTCTGTTTCGTATTGCGTGCGGCGTTTTTAAAATATAGCCAGCGTAACAAGATGGCAGCTTCCATGATTGTTGGTCCAGTTGTGACCCTTTGTCGGAATAAATCTGGATTTTTTTCGCAAGGAATACTCCAGGACCATGAAAACCATCTGGTACTTCTTATTTAGGGATATTCAATTATAATAGTGCCGATAGCTTTATGCTCAATAATTCGCTTTAACTATTGCTTGGCTGTTTGCAATCAATCAAAAAGTACTGTATTGGTGGTGCACTATTTAGCATGGTCTAAATATTGCTTACTTGGATAAAAGAAACCCAATCTTTCACTATCAACCTCCAGTATGTTTATTTTCTGGTTTTATTCAGAATGAAACCGAGACTTTAGGACATCAGTGTAAGGCGTTTGGTGCTAACTTTGTTGGTTCCCCAACTCTTCGTGGTGTACATGCCAAGAAGTGTTCAGAGAATCGGTAAAGCCTAATGGACACCTTGTTGTTGAGTAGAACCCTTTTAATAAAGAATTCGTTGAAATGCTTCACACTAGAATCAAGACATAGAGTGACAGCCTTTGTGCTACTCTGTCAGTATCTCTACAAGACATGAATTTGTGACCATACTAACGAACATTTCATTATTTCAATATTTCCCAGGTGGTTTTACCATGCCTGTCTAGAGAATCCGGCTACCTCAACCATGAACCGATTTAAACATGCTGGCTGACTTGCGGTTTTGAGTGATGTCCTCACCATAAACAGTATAAACGATCTTCAAGATGGTTGAACTAGGACAAGGAGATGAGAAGGGCCGAGAGACAGGGAAGAAGGCTGAAGTGAGGAGGAAAGTAAGGGGAGGAGTAACATGCAATAACTTTAGTATAAATGTCAGGTAACATTAAGATGACGATCTGACACAGGCAAGAGATAAGAAGAGACAGGAGACATCCAAGAAGACTGAAGTGAGGAGGAAAGTTAGGGGAGGAGTGACATGCAATAACTTCAGTTAAAGATCAGGGGTGACATAACCACTAACCTGACGTGGTTCTAGCCTAGCTCCCGGGAGGACTGAAGGCAGGAGTGAGGGATGAGTGAGAACAAGAAAGGCGCAAATTCGGTGGGATTCGACCCAGGGCCCTTCGGGCCCCAGCCCATGACCCGGGATAGCACGATACGGCGGTTGTTGTCGCTGGCCCCCGGCCAGCGGATTTCGTGACCATGGTGAGTCTTGGTTTGTTACCGTCAGCGCTACTTTAGGACTAGTCCATTTTCTCAATCAAACACAGTGAGTTTTGGTTGAGATTTAGCTGTTGCTAGGGTTCTGATGATGATCTGACACAGGCAAGAGATAAGAAGAGACAGGAGACATCCAAGGAAGACTGAAGTGAGGAGGAAAGTAAGGGGAGGGAGGGACATGCAATATCAGTATAAATGTCAGGGACATTAACCCTAACCCTGACGCGGTTTCTAGCCTATCTCCGGGAGGAACGGAAGGAGTGAGGGACAAGAGGGGAAACAAAGAAAGGCGCAACATTCGGGGGGATCGAACCAAGGGCCCTTCGGGCCCCAGATAATGACCCGGGAGACGCACGCGACTGCATTTGGTGGCAGGTTGTAGCCTTTTGTCGGGGCGGCCCGGGCCAGCGTTTCGTGCCCATTGTGAGTGTGGTTTGATGAGTCACGCTACCTTGTCGGAAATTAGTCCATTTTTCTCAATCAACACAGTGAGTTTGGTGAGATTTAGCTGTGGTAGGGTTAGTGATGACGATTGTCACAGCAAGAAGATAAGAAGAGCAAGGAGGACACGAAGAAGACAGGGAAGGGTGGAGGAAATAAGGGGAGAGGTCCCATATTGCAATAATTTCACCTCAGGTGACATTGAGATAATTATTCTGATTAGAAAGACAGAGAGAGAACCAGGAGCCCAAAGGAAGAGGGGGAAAGTAAGGGAGAGATCACATGGGTAGCTTCAGTATAGTTGTCAAGAGATGGGAAGGGGGTGAGTAGTGACAGAGTGGTATCAAAATCCTACAATGCATTATTGCTTTGTTCTATACTTTATGTACGCATATAATCAGTACTTGGGGATTAAAAAGTGCTCAAAAATACTAAGAACCACAAGACCATTCAGATTGTGTGAAAGCTGTCTTAAAAGGACTGACAAGTGGGAATGTTTCTGGGTTTGTTTGTGTCGGCAATAGCTTCAGTGTGGGTCACATGACTTCGAGGTGTAATTGGCTATCCCACAGTTGTATAGGGGATTTGATTTAAAGCATCCTTTGGCTTATAACAACAGTAAGATGCTAGTTCATTGTTGTGTACATGTTTCTATTTGGTGTGAAAGAAATTGGGTCTATAATGTTGAGTTCCTGGTGAATGTACGAACATCCACCCTATTCTATAGGTATTTAACCCGGGAGCAAGCAGGACATTTGTAATACATTTCAAGGACAAAAGGTTGAGTGATAAATATGTTGACAGGCCTGGTGACAGAACAATGAAATGCGATCTGCAAGTGCAAATGGTGCTCATGGGGGGGGGGGAGAGACAAAGTTTGTTACAGGGTCAATTTTTTTTAAAGTGACCCAATCGTGTGAAAAGTTATACCACATGTTATAACCTAGGATTCAGAAAAGGTATCGTTAGTAACACTAAAGCCTAAAGTTTCAGACTTTAGGCTAATAACAGCAAAAATCAATAAAAGGTATAAATTTTGTTACAGGGGTCCAATTTTTAAAGTTGCTCAATATTGGATACATTAATGGTGCAAGGTTGGTGGGAGCTCATAAATTGATTATACAATAAGGAATACCTTTGAGGGTCTCACATGCATGTTAAAAGTGAGGGAAACAAGGTCAGGCCCCATTCACTATGAGATAGTAACATCGGTTTTCCTTTGCACAGTTCAGTATCTTTAATTAACCATGTATTTAGAAAATACACCACCATGGATCTTTGGGGTATGATATATGATACCCAGACACAACAAGCTGTG
>JAMKCH010036707.1:0-42960 GCA_023653785.1 Ophioderma brevispina | reverse complement strand
GGGAACGGCGTCCAAACCCCCAAGCTTTACATAGGGTTTATATGCATTTTTGGTGAAAATAATACTTAGCAAAAATATCTACATATAACCCTTCGGTCACACAAATTTCTTATTATCTTCCCTATCACTAATTGTTACAAAAATAAAGGGAAATGTTATGCCTGTAAGTTTTCAATCATTATGCGGCGTCCACAACCCGCATGAAGTACATTGACTGATAGGCATTTTTGGGGAAAATACTTTCAATAAATATACTAAATATTCTAAAAGTCTTAGCCCAATCAAATTACTTTGGGATATAACTATTCCTTAACTAATTGTGCAAAAATACAATGAAAATATACATAACGTTTACGTTTCGTCGGACATGTCATCCAACCTCATATTCTATGTATGCCCCTGTCCCCACCAAAAAGGGGCAAACCTACTTGTTACACGTAGACGTAGCAATGCCAGCATGTGTCATGCCAGAAGTTTATTATTCAGACTATAGCTAAGCGGTCTGTGTAGGATATTTTTTGACCAAACTTTGGTGGATGATTCGGAGCAGGCCGTAACGCAGGGGGGGGGTGCGAGGGGTGCGATCGGCACCCCCCCAACTTCCACAAAATTGGAAAAAGGGTTCCACTTTTTTGCGATTTTTTTTTTGATTAAACAATTCCAAACTTTAGAGACAATATGAAAAAAAGTCCACTTTTTGGTGATTACAAATGTTCAAAACGTCCAAAAAAGGACCATTTTAAGGGGGGTAAGGAGGTCCCGTTTTCCAATAAGGTCCACATTTTTTTGACGACCCCCCCCCCCCCCCCCTCCCCCCCACCGTCAAAAAATCCTCTATCCTGCTGTACGTCCCTTTTAGAGGCCCATGGGTTCTTGATGGAATTAGATTTTTTGCATGGTGAAATATGCTCATTTAAGGGATAAGCAGTGTGATTTTGCTGATCTGCAACATTGAAAAAATCATCAAAATTTGTATTTTGGAATTTTTGATACTGGCATGGATGTGCTAACATAACCTGCAAGTTGTTTTGGCTGAAATCTGTGGACTAAAGACAATTAGTCAGGTACTTTTCATTCTGATTCTGTAATTTCTATATGTGCGTAATTCAAAATTCCGACTTGTGATTCAAAACCTTTGTTTTTCCGTGTGAATATCCCATCCAGATTTATAAGTGTAATATTGTACACCATGACCTTGTAGATTTTTAGATGTCATCGCTGTAATGTCTATTTAACGGGATCGGGAAGATGCGGACGAGTATGCCAAATTTCCCTCAAATACTTCATTTTCACTATTTACCGTGTTTTTTTAGTCCTACATTACGTAGTTAGAATGGAATTGTAACATACTTTCTTTGATTTATTAGCTAAAAATGCTTTCCACATTTTTTTATTATTCCCTTGCATTATTGCGTTTATATCCCTTTACGTAATTATTAATCCATCTTCCTTAAAGGCGGCACTGCAACATTTTCCACAAAATATGAATTTCTTCATTTGCTCTCAAATGATAGTCCAGGAGTTGAAGAATTGAGATACATTTTACACATACAAATAACATACTCAAAAACAGATAGGGACGTTAAATAAAAAACAGGTGAAGACACCCAGGGGTAATTTGTAGGCTACGTTTAAGTTTTCTATAACTTAATCAACAAATGTTATATTACATGAATATCAATAGACTGTACTCAATAATATTAAACCACAAGGTCACAAACGAGTCAAACAGGGTGCATACCGTGGGAAAATGTTTTTTTTATACGGCGTGCATTTTCTGGTGTTAATGCCATTTCTGTGTCTGGTGAATGAATGTCGCCGGCGACATTAAATTATAAAATCGTTCTGCTTACCCCATAAGGACGCTGATTAGGGCTTAATCAATTTCATATAAAGCGGTTACAACCATGAAAAATATCAATTTGAAAAATCGTTGAGGGCCACTCTTTTCAAATGTGCAAGTGTCTCTTAAGTCAGTGACATCAACACGTCACTGATACAAAATACATCACCAGGATGATTATTAGATGGTTGGGTTTGAGACGGCCCACAACTAAGCTTGTAGATAGGGTTCCATGCACACATACTGCTGATGGACATTGTGAGATTTGAGGAGCTAATTTGCATGATGTATGCAAAGGTGGAAAACACATTATTACAATTGTTTATACTCCTTATTTGGCTTGCACATATACCGGGTGATATGAAATCAGGTGCTGAAGAATCACGTTGTTGTTTATGGTTTGTTCTAACAATCAAATCACTCACAATTAAGTTTAGGACTAAAATTAAAACAGTTATAGTGACTTTTATTTGTGTCAGTTCATGCATATGTGCGAGGGTATGGTTTGAGGGGATGGTGTTGATACCAAATTTGAAATGCCGAATATATAGTGGAGTAGATCCATGCGTGAGTGTTAATGTTCCTTTTAGTGAAGATTAAAGGCCTCCATTGATTTGGTTATAAATGATTAAAGATGAAATTTTATGCATCCCGTTTTCAGTTAAATCAGTAATAAATGTAACGGTCTGATAATCATCGTGATTAGTCTGTCTCCGCCGTTTATTTACAATTACATGACATCACTTCGCTTGAAGAGGGATATTGATGTGTGTGGCGATCAATCAAGTCCACCTTTCCTATTTACATGCATTCCAACACATGTTTTGTATGTCATATATTGGTTGCTGATGAATGGCAACCGATCTTCATGCGAGAGCCGGTGCAAGAATGTTTGCTCTTAATCCATGCCACATAAAGTGTTATTGATTTTTTAAATAAACGTGTAAACCTCGATCTCAACACAAATAGACCGTACAAAAACTTTGAATGAACTTACATGACTACAGATCATATTACTGAATAAAGATCACACTTATAGTTGGGTTAATTTACTATGATTTATATTTTTAAACAAATCTTAAATACAAGATGGCATTCCCGATAGTACTTTGAGGAATTGATGACAGCAACGCCACCTCACACACCCGAGTCCCTGACCCTTGAGTCGGGGTTCAATGTCTTGTCTTGGTGAAGGCCTACAATGGTGCCCTTTTGATTTCTTTCGAAGAAGAAACAACTGGAGTCGAGTGGTGGCTCGCACAGCCACAATAGTAAGTCAAATGTGTATCATTGTGGTTTTTGAGTCTATCCATATTGTTGCAACAGATTGACCTGATTCATTTGTGACCATTTTAACAAACTTGTATACAAATTTTCCTGCCTTGATGGTTTATATGTAAGGAAGTTGCAAATGTGTTGCCCAGGTCATTACACCTGCAACCATTGTAGGATCCCATTAGGCAGATCCCAAAAAAGTATAGGTAAGGTTTCCTTTTGAGGGCCTGCTACTGGTACCTGGTAAACCAGTACTACCTGTAACAGGGCCAAGGTGTTGGCGGCTTAAACCGTCACCCCATGGGGTTTAAGGAAAAATCTGATGAGGAGAGGGTAGCTGTTTACACTGGTAGAATGAAAAAGATCTACCTAAAAGGGCATCAGCTCTGCGAGAGCTATGGCAGCTATCCAGCCCATGCTGGCCTTACAGATGGGCGTGGGCCACAAAGGCTCGGCCCACCGCCGAAAACTTGTGGATTGACGTCAGGAAGGGCCATCCGGTCAATATTCTTTGCTCCAATAATCCTCACACAGCAGTATTGCCTGAGTGTGAGGGGGATCCAGCCAACCCCGTTAAGCGGGGACAAAAACGGATTCAAAACTTTGGTTACTAACTAATTTTTGACTTCGATGGCTTCAATTCTTCTGGCCTTGAATAACAATTGTCTTGTGTTTGACCCAAGACATTTCGGTATCCTGTCCCCACACCACAATTCAGGATTTTTTTCCTTTTTTGAAAAAAAATGATCATATGGAATAAATTATTTACAATTACATAAAATTGTATTATGATGTTGTCATATATCATCAAAATGCTTGTTGGCAGTGTGGCGATACTCAAGCACAATTTAACAAATGCAAACAACCAAAAGAGCTAGGTGATGACAAAACAGGTGCCCCCTTAGAAGCAAGGAGAAAATGAGGAGTATAGGAGAAGAAACCTGCAAGAGGTGGGGTTGGAAATGTGCAATTGGTTCCAATCCACATCAGCATAAAAAGCTTGCGAGGGGGATTTGGACACCATGACCTCAGTGGTCCAACAAAGTGAGAAGAAAATGCAACACCAATTAAACTCGCCACATGTTGCTCATGTCCTTGAGTATTTTACCAAGAAATAAAACAAAAGGACCAAGCGTATTCTATCTGTATAAAGAAGAAGTTTGAGTTAATTTGCAATGAAGTCTATAAACATTCTATTTAAAAGCCTAACTGTGGACCATTCATTAAATGTTTATTTAGAGAAAGAAGAAGGAAACATGATTGGACAAAATCATTGCATTGTATTGTGTCAATGCACGGTGGGTATGTTAATGAGCGGGGAGCGGAGTGCTTAGAACGTTAACTTGCCGACAATGGATTGATCATTTATTGGTGGGTATGTGCACCTTTTCGTTAGAAACATAGCCTATGATTGGATTTCATGACATAGGCCTATTCAGATTTTTATTTAAAATTGTCTGTTGCATAACATTATGCAATAGTGGGTTAATGTCTGTATCTTTTTAGTTTCTTGTGCAGTGGCAAAAGTCAATGCACACATACCACATTTGCCCCCAGGATTCATAATGGCCACTCGCCCCTGCGGGCTTGTGCCATTATTCATCATCAAAAGAGTACGCTTTGCATTGATGTTGGGCCAATGTACTTCAAGCTAAAAATTCAGCAATTAGCTTCTAAATATGACTATAATAAATACTTTGTTGTTGTCCAATTCCCAATCTCTTCTGCTTCTCTCCAAGAGGGTTTGTGCTGAAAGGTTTGTAGATGGAACAAGTAGAGGAAATTGCAAACGGATATGTGTATCAGAGTGATACTGAAAATATAGCTGCATCATGGCTTGGAGCAGATGATGAGAGTGGATCGAAGCATATTTGGTCAGTGTAGGCACATTAATGTAGTAAAAGCGAGGAAGAATACATAAAGGAGCTAATTTGGTCTTATTGTATTTAAAAACAATAAAACAGGGGATGCTCAGCGGGCCCGAGTCCGAGTGGCTAAAATCTGATCACACTGCCAGTGGTACACAAGGTACATCGGTTAAGGGGCCAAATGAATGTGACAAGACACAGGACAACAGGGGAGATGAGAAAGTATTTCTCAATGAAGAATGTTCACGGACAATCACCGTGTTACGATTTACCAATCCACTATTTTGTCATAAGTCCTTGGAACAAGTTGGTAATACTGGCAGCTATTGCAAGGGTAAGGCTTGACGCCATTGTCACTATAACCTTGTCCCCTCCCCATCATAAGTCAGAGTCAAAAATTGCTCTGCAGTGGAATTGGCCAAGTGTATTTCCTTGCTATCAACAATGAATTGATTGGGGTGGGAACCAAATATATAGTGTGTCCAACAATTATGAACAGATTGCAGCTTTGCCAATGTGAAATTGTTGTAGTAGAAAAGTATGATTCTAATGTGAATCTTGATTCTAACTCTCTCTGTTGGCAGTCGACACTTGGAAATGCTTCTTCTGAAAAAGTCGTTGATGGGATTTTTATGGCACTTTGTGCGTATCCCTCAGTAGAGGCGTATAGGGGTGTTCTGGTAGTTTAAAGAGAGTGGCAATTTTCAGAAAGATGTGCCCCGGATCAAATATTGTTCAAGAGTGGCCATTTTCTGACCACAAAAATTACGATTAAACTTTCAATCATATACTAATCAATGGGAAATGTGGAAATGGTAAAAAAGTTAAGTATATATTGTGTATTAGGTTGTCGTTTATTATACATTGAATGTGTTTTATTTACATCATCAACTATAATGGTTCATGAAAGAGATGATGTGAATAAAAGTATACTTATGAAAAAGTAAAAGGTATCTTATTTTTTATTATGAGGGACTAATTTTCAGCAAAAACAATAGGAGCAGATTTTCTTGGTTCAATAGCTACTCAAACTTAGTACAAATAAAAATTGTTCCAGGCAACCTCTCTGATAATGTTATCAGTGGAATTTATTGTTGCTAGTACATTTGATAATGTAAAAAGCCTCTGTTGCGAGTTTGTGTGCTATGTCAGAAATGTTGTAAGAAGTGTTTTGGCAACATTATTTTTACCATAATAGGTATCAAATACTTTAAACATTTTAAAACATACAATTGGTTCAATTTGAAAGAGCAGGATATTTTGCATTCATATTTTGGATCCCTGAAGTTTATGGTTCAAGTGAATAGTCAGTCATTCAGACTTGAAATTGTTTCTCTTCTTCTGTTGTATTCCGTTCTTCAGTGGACACGAATCCGAGATTTCCCATCTCATGGTAAAGACACAGCAGGCTTTATCACAGGTATGAGTCTGACCCCAACCGACCGGCGACAGGTGACAGTGAAAGTTTACAGCAGGCTGTGCTCCTGTTTATTACGTCTGCGTGAAGGTGGAGATTAAAGCTGGTGCCGTCTAGTCCAGCGATGTGTTAATCTCCCATCAGACTTTTGGTGATAAATACTGGACCAGGTACTCTATCAGAGTGGACTGTTCTCATTTGAAATTCTCACCCCTCTGTGGAAGATTTATGCAAATTTTATCGGGAGGGAGAATGGATTTTGAATGGAATAGTCCATTGGGTAACTATAGTTGATATTATAGTATGTGGAGTGCCAATACTCCTCCACAGGAGTTAAGTTTGAATAGTCCATCAGATACTTAATATTGAAGTACCCACCCTCCTCAAAGATGGAATTTGGGCATGTCAAAAACAAATTTATGGAATGTGGGTTTGTTGTTAGTGGTTAGTGTTTTACCCACTAGGTAGCATGGTGTACACTTTACCCTATTTGAAATGCCACTGAAGAAAAGTATTAGGCAATTTTGTCTTATTTGAGGTTCGGCAGAAAAAATTGACAAAAATTCTAAATTTGGGGGTCAAGGGTAAAACTAGTATAGGAATTTAAGAAGGCATTCAGGGTCGCATTTACAAAATTGCGGAAAAGTGGACTTTTTCCCTTTAAAATGCAGTTTTAAACAGATCTCTTGACTGTTGCAATAGAGGGACTGTAACCTGCAGGACCATTATGGTAAGGATTTGTCACCATTATTTTGTTTTCTTGATTTTCACAGGGATGATGCTCTTGCATGCCATCTTAAATCAGGTTAGTCACAATTGTGTCGCCAATTGCTTAAATTGGTCTAAAAATAATAGACAGTTTGCACTGGTCAAAAAATGGCACTATTACATGTTGAAATAAAATTGATTTATTGATTGTGTTCAGGACTTGCAGGATCAGGCCACAGCTCACATTGCTTCCTTTAGAACATGCTAACACCACTTTATACCACAGTGCGTGCCATTAGGTAATGATGAAGTTTTGGAGAGTAAACTCAATGGTTTTGTGTGGATACGACCCCTCCAGAAATTTAAGCCTCATTAACTTGGGATTTGATACATTGAATTAACAAACTTGGTAAGATGACACTTCCTCTGACAATACATACTGCTTAAGGTGTTCCCCGCAAAACAGGTGAACAGATACATTCCTACCCTTCCTCCTGACAAGACATACTGCTTAAGGTGTTCCAGCAAAACCGGGAACAAATCCAATTCCTAACACTTCCTCGGACAAGACTACTTCTTACGTGTTCCAGCAAAACAGGGAAAATACATTCCTGCACTTCCTCTGTCAAGACCTACTGCTTAGGTGTTTATTTCCAGCAAAACAGGAAACAACTACATTCCTACACTTCCTTCTGACAAGACATACTACTTTTAAGGTGTTCCAGCAAAACAGGGAACAAATACATTCCTGCACTTCCTCTGACAAGACATACTGCTTAAGTGTTTCCAGCAAAACAGGAACAAATACATTACCTCACACTTCCTCTGACAGACATACTACTTAAGGTGTTCCAGCAAAACAGGAAACGAAATACATTCCTACATGAACTCATTTCTCATATACACTGTCTTCAAAGTTTACAAATGTGGTAAACACACTGTATGGGTAATTTGCTGCTGTAATTGCTTTCGGGATTAGTAACAGGTATAGAAATGGAATTTTTTTTTGATAAAACAGGTGCATTTGGTGGTGCAATAGACTAACGGTCCATAAGCTTACCAATGGCTAGTAATTCGTTCTCAATGAGGGATTTATTTTGTATAAAGAGATCTTGGCTAGCCTCTAAGAAAATGAGGTATGTATGTCCCAAGTTTGTTGGACCATATTTAAAACCTCTAGCCACCCTGTTCGTTGAGCCAAGCTTGTCATAGTAGATTTCAAATTAAGTAAACCAGGTAAAAAGTTTTAGGTTTGTTCATTTCATTTGAGGAGGTCAAGGATTATATCTAAAAAGTATATGGTACAGATAACAATGTTGCTCGAGGCATTGTTAAAATAAAAGGCTTGAGTGCTTACTTGGTAATTTATCTCGAGCGGCCGCAGGCCGCGGGAGCTAAATGTTCACCCAAGGAAGAGCGTGCAAAAGCGTGCTATTTTAACAAATGCATCGGAGCCAAAATTCATATGTAGCATAACTTAGAGTATGGCATATAAATAACATTTTAAGTACTATTTTTGGTTAAAACATGCTAAAATTGGATTGATTTAATGAAAGAATTTGTCGTCATTAAATTTATCATAGTTTAAAAACACTATGTCCTGTCAAGTCAACATTGCCATCTTGCTAAATCGGAAAATATAAGATCGTACAACAATCTTGATAACCGCCTCCCAATATGTAGTACTAGCCACAGGAGAACCATATACAAGGAGGAGGACATCTTGTTAGCCACCGGGAGTGTTGCAGATGATGAGAGTCCCCTCATCAGGACATTCATCAGTCAGTGGGAGATCCTGGATGCGAACTGACATCATTGATGCTACTGACATACCAATCTAGATTACATTCCAACCACAAGTAATGAAGAAGCATCAGGCAGAGACTTGAAAGACAGACGGTATTCAGTTTTTGTGTTGTGGTGTTTGTTGTTTGTCGTGTGCATAAGTGTGATATTTATCAAACTGCCAAATAAAGTCATTCCTTTAAAGGGTTGCAAAAAAATATCTGTTTTAGTGCAATTTTATCATTTTAGCACGTTCATTTTAGTTTACGAGGGACAGTGTGATTTTTTTATTTGTATACTTAATATTCATTCTGGAGGTATGTTTTCAGGAAAATCAATACAACTTTAAATGGCGTGGATTGAGACAAAACATTGAAGAACTCTTTTGACATTCATAAGATATCAAGCTGGTTTCTTCAGACCCGTATCCTATCAAGGTCATTAAAGGCACGTCAATTATTTTGCCAAATCAGAAAAATCAAAAGAAAATTTCTTCTTCAATTTTAATTTATTTTCATGCCCTTTTGGGAGGCTTTTTACTTAAATTTTTCAGACCATTTGGGCTTTACTTTACCCTCCTTAGGCTGTATAAACCACACAAATCATCTTTTTAATTTATTAATGATATAATCAGGAGAACATCCATTATGTCAATGTTATGTGATCAACAAAAAGTTGTTCCTCTGACCACAAGTGATTTGTTTTTTAGAAATGGAGACAGTTAATGCTTGACAATGTTCAAATGTATTTTTTTAATTAGCCCTTGAATTTAGAAGGTAATAGTCAGGAAATTTTATGCTAATCCATAATTATAATAACATTTCACCCATGTGGGTCTTGAATAGCTGATTTTTTGGCTCATCATACATACATAGTATGCAGAGCTATTGTTAGGTTATTTTGTTTTTTTTTTGGTTTCCAAAACGTTTTTGGGCGAATTACAGTGAAATCGTCAAAGAAGCCGTCTGACTTCAAGGCCCATATGGGTGTTCCCATATACTTGTCAAAGGTCATGTAGGCTGATATAAGATTTCAAAGAAGTGCCTCTTTAAATCACCCAATTGGCACTGCCATGATAGCAATATGAACTCACTGAAGGTGGCATAAATGTTTCACCCCTTTTAAGTGGTTATATTAATTATGTGCTTATTTCTTGGTACCTCTTAATTACAGGATTCTCAACATCCTGATGCTTTCGCCAGCAATGCATTTTGGTCTAAGAAGTCATTTTAACTTCTGTTCCTGTGGTTGTTGGATGAAACTGCCCCCTTGGCAGGAAGGGTATGTATTAAATGCGACTAAAGAATGTTCCAAGAGGGAGTGTATTGCTAACTGCGATCTTTGTTGTGCATAGGAGTTTTGGGTCATCTCAATATTTTAAGATGCCCTTTGTATTCGTTTGTTTTCATTCAATAGACATGAATGTGAGATTTCATTAAACATAACCAAGTAATACTATTTCAGCGTTTCAACAAAAATTACCCAGGCCGTGTAATATAATCTTGTACTGTACAACACTTTTATCAGCATCATATGTATGCGTTTTGTTAGGTACAATATGATATCGCAAAGTTTATAAACTGTATCGTGGAAATATATGGAATTACGCAATATGAAAATGACGGGCCATGTATAGCACCTTACACATTGTGAGAGCAACTAAATGTGGGTGATTTGCATATGCCTTGACCTTCAGTGATAAATATTAAGTCTGACTTCAAACCCTAACACTAAGTTTTTTACTGTACCAACCTTACCCAATCAGATTCTGTGATATGTGTTGGAATGCTTATCATCATTGGATTCTTCTATCTATTTATATTCACCAGGTTGAGTGTCCATAATTTAGCCAAGTCAGGGACTCTTCATGGTGAAAAAAACTGGGGAGTTACTTTTTGTACCTTGATCAGGGCATAAGCTGCTTATCATTCTTTCCTGGGTACACTTGAAGGCTTCAAAGATGTTTTCACATCAGACTGTTGCCAAGTTCTACTCGCCTTATTGGTAGAAGGGAGTACTCAATTTTGCATCTACCATACATGTATTGTCTTGAAAATTGGGATACGTGTTGGAATTAAAACTAATAAATAACGAAAATGGATTGACAGTATTAACAGTAAGAAAAGGAACAATTTTCTAGGATTTTTGAGATTATAGTAGAAGGGTTATAAATGTTGAAAGCCTCTGTGTATGACAAAACAGAATATACATATACTATTAAAGAGTAAATTGGACCCTCGTTTGTGGGAGAACGCCATGTTGGTTGCGTGAACTAGATAACCACCCCCCCCCCCCCCCCCCCCCCCCCCCCCCCCCCCCCTCCCCCCCCCCCCCCCCCCCCCCCCCACCCCCCCCCCTCAATACGATCCGGTGGCATTGCATAATATTACCCGAAATCCACGCGCGTTGCTTTAGTGTTTAGGTATTCAGACTAATGATAGATGATGTAAATTTAATGGGATTGCAAATAAACCTGTTGTAAACGTATCTATACTATTAAAGACGTAAATTGACCTTCCGGTTTTGTGGAGGAGCTGCCCCAATATTTAATGTGTAGAGTGAATCTTGAGATTTCTATGTAAACGTATTATTTCTGGTGATTAAAGGAGAGCTGACGGGAACAACAAGGAGACCTACTGCAAAAACATTCAAAGATTGATTTTATACTATGTATTAATTCATTAAAGTTCATAATGCTCATTCAACGTATTATTTGGACGCAGTAGAATGGGTGACCGTTCGTTTTAGAACATTTTACCCGGGAGGGGGTGCCATGTTGGAATGTGTAGTTTGACCTCTTGATAATTCTATGTAACATAATTTATTTTAGTGCTAAAAAAAGAGAACAACATGGAAACCTACTACAAAATACTCAAGATTGATTTATATCTGTATTTAAATTCCTTAAAGGTTATTAATGCTCAATTAACGTATATGTGGACGCAATAGTCGGTGACTTTCGGGTTGTAGGAAATTTTTATTCAGTGCTGGTGGGTACAAAAGGGTTTGACTCGCTGATATTCGCTGTGTGCCATAGAACCCTTTGCACGTATATAAAATCGAGTTCTAAATATCTGCAAAGCTCTATGATCGGCATGGTACCAGCTGTCTAAGTCCCGAATGGTGGTACTGGGTATACACTAATTACTACAGCAAATATGGGCAAACACTTCACGATTATTAACTGTGTTCTGGCAAATTCATTCATTGGTCAATATGTGACATAAAAGTCCTTGATAAAATACAAACATTGCTGAAGTCCAGTGATGCAAAAACAAAGTACTAAATCCTATGCTGTCGTTACCGGTTGTGATTGTGAAAGCAGAGATTATAGTCCGGCGGGAGCCACAGTCCGGGGCTCCATGGACGCAACCAGAAATAAAGCTTGAAACAATGTTGCGTGAAAGAGTCAACTGAATCGATTGCCCTATTGTTCACCATTGTTCCGGCCTATGAGTACGCCGGACCATAATACTTCTATAAGGCTCTGTGTCGTGTGTTGGAGCCGAGCTTCATTTGGTCATTTTACTCAAAATATCCGCAAAATAAAGACCCAACGAAAAACACCAGCAGGCTTAAAAAATCATCTTATGTGTATTTTTATGCATTTTATTTCAGGTTTTTGCAACATGATTGCAAAACTGATTGTTAGTACTCTATTGTTTTTACAAGGGTTGGGATGTAACGTGAAAGCGGTTGTACAAAAAATTGGCAATTATCATATTGGTTACTCTCCCACGCACTGTAAATATTACAGTGCAATTTCAGCACAAAATACTGTAAAAAATGATTAGGAAAATTACAGGATCGTAGTTCTTTCCCATCAGCGACTCGAAAATCCGGATGGGGGGCGGACAATCTAAACATATGACGTATAGCCAGTATAGGCCTAGCATTGCCATATCAGCTCAATTGGTTATTATGTAAAAAGGGGGATTTTTTTTATTTTTTGTCATATTTTACTCAAAAATATCATAGAACGACCCAAAATTAACATACAATAGATAAAAACAACAGCAGGGTTAATAAGCAAAATCACCTCAAAGTTGTAATTTTATGCATTAGGCCTTGTTCTAACTTTGCAACATGGACTGCGAAGTTGTACAAGGTGAAGTAAAACCAATTTCGAATCTAAAAATTTCCTTCATCCCATTTTACTATTCCGATTTTTCAAATCTGGGGATATGACATAATATCGATATGCAGTGGTCTCAAGTTGTTGGGTATAGGTTACAGAAGCATACGTGCCTCCGAGAATCTGGAGGAGGGCCCATAGTGATATTTGCCGAAAAAAGGGACCATAGCTTTTACCATGCAGAGATTTATGTTATGACAATTTTGACGTGTTTCTTGGAAATTGGAACATTTTGCCATGTTTTTTTTTTTTTGGAAAATTTTGCTCAGACTGAGGATATTGGACTTAAGTTTTCAACATATGGTAAAAGTGGAAAAGATTACCATACAAAAATTGGTATGAAAAAAAGGCCATACCAGAAAGCTACACATATAATAGACCCAAGTTGCAAGCACATGCACAAGAAAGACTTGTTAACTGTAATGGTAATCAGATAGGTATAAGAAATATATTCTTTGACTCAAGAAAAGTAGTCCATTTTTTCACTCTCTCCCAATGTGGCTGTCAATACTGATACGCACAAAGAGCCTATACAATTTGGTATTTCGATTAACCCTAAACACGGCCGAGTGCAAGAGACGCAACGAAACGTGGGAGGTACGGTCGGAAAAATGTTTCTCGTTGCTCGCGGCCCGTCAAACAAGATTTTTGGATCGAGGCAAATGCCTTCATGCACCTCATTGATTTGGGACCGTCTTACCGGAAAATGAAGCGATGCTTCTCGTTGCATCTGGCCCGCATTTAAGGAAAATGACGCGATGTTTATCGTTTGATCTGGGCCGTCTCTTCGGGAAAATGACGCGATGTTCCTCGTGCCATGGGACGTCATTCCGGGAAAATGATGGGATGCTATTTCACTGGCATTTCGGACGGCTTTGCCCGCAGAAGGCGCAAGATTTTCATCAGGCGGGTTTGCCACTGTGTACAATGCCATAGACAATTTCGAGTTTGATGTGATAGGCGCAACTAATTTGCGATTAAGGCTACTTTTATAGTATGCAAAACGATCAGGACGTGAACCGGAGCATGACGTAGCATAACAGCGCCACGCACGAATATGACGTAGCGTAATGGCGGCCACGCACGACTGCGAACTATAAGCTACCAGTTTCCTGCAGATCAGTGTGGCAGTACAAATCCATTATTTATTATTTATTTATGTATTTATTTTGGATCCCTGTCATCATGTATCGCACGCGAGGTTCCTCATTGCAGTTGGGCCGTCTTACCGGAAAATGACGCGAGTTTCTCGTTGTCTGGGCCGTCTTTAAGGAAAATGACGCGAGTTTTCGTTGCATCTGGCCGTCTTCCGGGGAATAATGACGCGATGTTTTTCGTTGCATTCTGGGCCGTTATTGACTTTACGATAATTATCTGTGCAGGGAAAAACGGCCGAGATGAATGAAACGCAAACTTTGGCTCCGTTGCATCTGGGCCGTTTATGTTAAAAATAAAAAGAGATTGCTTGCTGTTGCATTTGGGCCGTCGGTCGGCAAACGGACCGGTCCGGGGGTTAGGGTTTAAATCTAAAATTGGCCTAAAAGTTAATTTGCTGGTTGGATCTCAGCAAGACCTATTATACACATAGGGCACACATATTATTGCACACATATGGAGAGAAGAAAAAGGTGAACAGCTTCCTCGAGCCAGGCCCGTACGCAGGGGACGTGAAATGAAAAGAAACCCATTTTTTGGTGATAAGCTTCAAAAGGACCAGGGGGAGGGGGTTGATACACTTTACAAAAAGTCCACTTTTGGAGGTCCACCCCCCAAAAAAACAAATCCATCGCAACGGCCCTGCATCGAGCAAGAGTAGCCTATATTTCATTTCATGATTATCTCATTACAGTTTGTGGTTTGAATCAATGTGCAGCCTAATTTTCCCATAAATAATTGGCCGCTTTCACCCCCTTAAAGGCGGCGCACAGGGCCACGTAGCCCAGTTAATCATACAGGAGCATCGTGCGTTCCAAAAGCGGGGTCAGGGGGAAGTCATGATCGGTCAGGAAGGAAAAATTCGTCCTGATTGGAGGATAGCATCCAAAACGGCTCATTTTGCATCAAAATTTCCCAATTTTCAGCAATTCTTCCAAGGCCACCCCCCGTATTTCCCCACGATTGACTAAGTCACTTCGTGGACCCTTTCCTCCAACCCCAGCTACGTAACTGAAGGTGTCTTTGGAGTGGGAGTTCTTTGGATGGCCCATTGGCAGTAAATTTTCTCGGCTCATTATAGCTAATGTTGGGGGGAAAATCTTGATAGATCTTGACTTAACACATTTTGAAGAGCTGGAGCATAGTGAATGAAACGTGAATTTGAATAAGCAAAAAACGCAACCCCCCACCGACAAAGAAGTCTGGTGCCGGTGTCCGGGCGCCACTGCCAGGGGAGGAAAAAACCCCAAAAAGAAAATGCAAGAATGGAACCAGGAGCAAGGGTAGGCCTACAGAATGCCACAGTCTCTCTAGCTCTGTGCGAAAGTTGCTTGCTCCTTCCGGCAACAATATCCCGAGGTGCACTTCCCATACTTGGCAGCCACACGTAGGTCGTAAGGTGTTTTAACCCCACTTTCAGCATCGTTGTGTCACCCCCTAAAGACCCAATTTTAAAAAAATCACCAAGACCCCCATATTTGTGAAACAATTTTACCACTGTCCACCCAAGGCCACTCTTTTGGAGAAAATTTTGTAATTATCACCCACAACTTTCAATCTTTGTAGAAGAAAATTTCGAAAAAATCTCACCCAGAGGACCCCATTTTCGAAAATTTTGGCAATTTATCACTCTGAAAGCCCCTTATTGGGGCAGTTTGGCTTGCTAGGACCCCTATTTTTCAAGTCTCTGTCACTGGAATGCCCCAGGTTTGGAGGTGCGAACTAAACCCAATCCATTTCAAAGGTGGTGCCCCCCTCCGGGGCACATGTACACCACCAATTTTTGTTATAATTAGGTTTAATTCAGTCTGAAAATAGTCTTTCAAATGACTATTGTTTTGACATTTGCTGCACTAAAAAATTAATTAACCGTATGAAATAAGGGGTTAGGACTGCTGCTTGCAAAGCTAGCAGGACATTCAGTGATAAAGATTGTGCAAAAAAAAGGTTCTTTGGTGAAAGTGATCCCAAAATGCCCATAAATAAGGGTGATTTGTTGTGGAAAATGTTGCTAAATTTTTAAAAAAGGTGTCTTTGGGTGAAAATTTTGAGGCTAGGGCGTTCGCTGATAGAGAATGGCCGAGGGGTTTTATGGGTGTAAGGCAGCCGATTGCCCATAAATAAGGGTGATTTTTTTTATTTTTTGGAAAGTTGCTATTTTTTTTTTTAAAGAGGCGTCTTTGGGTAAAACAATTTGGACACATTTCTAAAAAGAGGGTCTTGGGGTGAAGATTTCAAAATTGTCGAAAAAAAATGGGAGGTCTTGATGAGCAAAAGGGTAAATTTTCAATAATACAGGGCCATTGGGTGGTGACAATGATGCTGCTGGTGTTAACAACCATAATAGGCCTATAAAACGTCATCATCAAAATGGGGAACACCCCCCCCCCTGTGTAACCCTGGCATGTAGCAAAGATCCCATCTATAGGTGATGGCCTTCGGCGCCTTAGAGATGGGCCAGTGGTGCAGGCAAGCAGTTATGAGGGTCGAAAAAGAGTGGTACCGGTGGAAAATGTTATTCGTTGCATCTCGGCCGTCAAAAACTATTTTTGGTCGCGCAAATTGACTCTCATTGCCCTTCATTGGCATTTGGGTCTTCTTACCGGAAAATGATGCGATGTTTCTCGTTGCATAGGGGCCGTCTTTACGGAATGACGCGATGTTTCTGTTGCATCTGGCGCCGGTCCCTTTCCGGGAAAGTGACGCGATGTTCCTCGTGACACAGGGGACGTCACTTCCAGGGAAAATTGATGGGATGCTTTTCACTGATTTCGGACGGTTTGCCCGCCAGAAGGCGCAATGCTTTCATCAGGCGGGTGCCCACGGGTACAACATTGCCCATAGACAATTTCGATATTGATGGTGATAGCGCACCATTTTCGATAAGCTACATTTCTATATTATGCATAAAGAATCTCATGAGTTAAAACGGAGCATGAGTAGCATAATAGCGCCACGCACGAATATGACGGCGTAATAGCGCCACGCCCGGACTGGCGAACTATAAGCTACAGATTTCATGCAGATCAGTGGGCAGTACACATCCATTATTTACTTTATGTATTGTAGTTATTTATTTTGGATCCCTGTTCTCATTGTATTCGACACGCATGTTCCTCAGGCATTTGGGCCGTCTTACCGAAAATGCGCGATGTTTATCGTGGCATCTGGGCCGTCTTTACGGCAAATGAAGCGAATGTTTGTGTGCATCTGGCCGTCTTCGGAAAATGACGCCGAGGTTTCGTTGCTTTTTTCTGGCCGTTATGGACTTTACGCTATTTTCTGCCGGGAAAACGCCGAGATCGCAATGAAACGCAAACTTGGCTCTCGTTGCCTTGGGCCGTAAAAAAAAATAGATGCATTTCGTTGCATTTGGCCGTCGGTCGGCAAAACGACCCGCTCCTGGTTAGGGTTAAATATAAAAATGGGCCTAAAAGTTTAATTGTGCTGGTTGGGATCTCCAAGCTAGACCTATATACACATGGGCACACATATTATTGCCCACACCTAGGGAGAGAATGAAAAAGTGAACATGCGTTCTCGAGCCAGGCCCGTACGCAGGGGAAGTGAAAAAGAAAAGCACCATTTTTTGGTGATGAGATGTCAAAAGGACCAGGGGGTGGGGTTAGATCCACTTTACCAAAAAAGTCCCTTTTTGGAGGGTTCCCACCCCCCCAAAAAACACAATCCTTATACGCCCTGCCCCGAGCAAAGAGTAGGCCATATTTTACATTTTCATGATTATATCCATTGACAGTTGTTGGTTGAGTCATTGCAGCCTTAATTGCCCATAAATAAGTTGGCCCCTTTCACCCCCTTAAAGCGGCGCACAGGGCAGTGGCCCAGTTACATCTATAAGGGAATCGGAGTTCGCAAAAGCGCGGTCAGGGGAAGTCAGCTCGGTCAAGGCAAATTCGTATGATTGGAGGTAGCATCCAAAAGGTCATTTGACTCAAAATTTCCCAATTTGCAGCAATTTTTCCAAGGCCCACCCCAGTATTACCACGTTTGACTAAGTAAACTTAGTGGGCCCTTTCCTCATGACCCAGCTTGTAAATGAAGGAGTATTTGGAGTGGGAGTTCTTTGGCGGGCCCATTGGCAGTAAATTTCGCCTGGTCATTATAGCTAATGTTGGGGGAAAATCTTGATAGCTCGGACTTACACAGTTTGAAGCAGCTGGATCGTGAACCGTTGATTTGTACACAGCAAAAACGCAACCCCCCACGACAAAGAAGTCTGGTGCCGGTGTCCGGGCGCCCTGCCAGAGGAACAGAAAATGCAGAATGGCACCGGAGCAGGTAGGCCTACAGAATGCCACTGTCGATCAGCTCTGTGCAAATTCTGCCATCCTCGGGCACATATCGAGGGGCACTCCCATCTTGGAACCCACACGTATGTATAGGCTGTTCAGAACCCACTTTTCAGCACGTTGTTCACATAAAGACCCAATTTTTAAAAAAAATCACCCAAAGACCCCATATTTTGTGAAATTTTACCACTGTAACCCAAAGCCCCTATTTTGGGAGAAAAATTTGAAAATTACACACAAACTTTCATTTTTTGTAGAAAAATTTCGCAAAAATCTCACCAGAGACCCCAGTTTTTCGAAAATTTTGGCAATTATCACTCTGAAAGCCCCTATGTTGGGGCAGTTTTGGCTGTAGACCCCTCTTTTTCAGTCCTCGTCACTGAATGCCCCAGGGTGGAGGTGCGACATTAACCCATAGCCATTTCAAAGGTGAGTTGCCCCCTCCGGGGCACATTGGTCACCACCAATTTTTGTTATAATTATGTTTAATGTCATCTGAAATAGTCTTTCAAATGACTATTTGTTTGTATTCGTGCACTAAAAAAATTAATTTCACCGTAGAAAATAAGGGTTTAAGGATGCGGCCGTTCAAAGCAGGGCATTCAGTGATAAAGATTGTGCGGTCAAAAACAGGTTCTTTGGTGAAAGGGAGCCAAAAGGCCCATAAATAAGGGTGATTGTTGTGGAAATTGCTAAATTTTTAAAAAGGGTGTATTTGGTGAAAATTTTGGCTAGGGGCATTCGCCTGATAGAGAATGTGACCGAAGCGGGTTATTGGGTGAAACGGCAGGCCAGATTGCATACAGAAGGGTGATTTTGTGAAATTGTATTTTTTTTTTTTTAAGAGGGTTTGGGTAAACAATTTGGCACCATTTTTAAAGAGTAGAGGCTGGGGGACAGATTCAAAAATTGTCGAAAAATGGGAGTATTTGGATGGCAAGGGTAAATTTCAATAATACAGGGCCATGGGTGGACAATGATGCTGGGTGTTAACAACTACTAGGCCTATAACGTCATTATCAAAAATGGAAATCACCCCCTCCCCCTGTGTAACCCCTTGACATTTGCAAAGATCCCATCTATAGGTGATGGCCTCTCGGCGCCTTAGAGATGGGGCCCGTGTGCAGCAAGCAGTTCTGAGGGTAGAAAAAGCGTGGAGGTGAAACCGCACAGTCAGGGAAAATTCGTCCCGACAATTTTCATGATTCCCATCAAAAATTTCCTGATTGTTCCGGACCTCAACTTTCTTCGAACAGGAGCTTCCCTATTTGCCCCTTTTTTGGCTCTAGCGAAGCTGTAGAGCCCTTCCCGATCCCGCAGAAGGTGGCTGTACAAATGAGACACTTTTCTCCGTTCGAGTTGCTATAAATGTTCACACATGTTTTCTGCTTGATTTATGATCTTCGTGTCATGTGCGTTGACTTACTAAAAAAAAAAAAATGTTTTCAAGTTTTCCACTCTAGTAGGCAGCGGAAAAAAGGGGCCGGGAAAAGCATATTTTGGGGTTATTTATAGGCCAGAAATCGATTGAAAAAAGGTGAATGTCTGGACCCTTTTCATAGTTCCGTGCGCTTTGTCGATATTACTCTGTAATAATGTTAGTCGTAAAGAGGACGGAAATCGGCAAAGTGGTCGTCGAACATAGTTCTTGCGGGAGTGTTTCAATTTGGTGAAGCGGCACGTGAAGCGGTTTAACCCGAATTACTCGGCAGGCCCAAAAAAAAACTCGACCATACCAACCGGAATTCTACCGGTTATGATAGCAAAATCTCCTGATTTTCCGTATTAGGAAATGGAAAATAAAATATAGAACATTAAGGAAAGAGGGCAATATCTTTTCAGCGTGAATAAAAAGACATAGATTTGAAAAAATTTTCAATTTATAAGTCTGTTAAACTAGTTTCCCGACATAAATTTTTCTCCAACTTTCGGATGGTTCAATCCAATTAATATTTGATTTAACCATTTAATGCTGTATGAAAATCTCATCTGTGGTATTTTAGTTACTCTTAAATCAATGGTGAACTGAGATACCAAAAAATGCATTGAGTGTATAGCGGTTTTGGTTGGAGTTTCAAGCTTTAAAAGTTAGGCCTTGATACTTTTCATGTACTTTTTAACAAATACTCTATATGGACTTAAAAATTTCCTATGGCGTTCCTTTATATGGGGCTGTCAGGAGGCGGAGCTCTGTCCATTTTTTCTGGAAAAGCGGTATTTTAAAAGAAAGGAGGAGATTTTTTTAGGATACAAATTTCTCTCAAATTGCACAGATTGTAGACCACCTCCAAGACGTTCCGAGGTTTATTGAATGAACAAGTACAAAGGAAAAACACCAAACCTGGTTTTGACTTGCCTGACTATTGTAATTGTCCCATAGAACACCGTGCTTGACGTTCTAGTCGTGCACGACAGAAGTATAATCATCATATTATTAAATAAAGACCCGCGTATTCGGTTATTCACTTCAGGTGTGATTCTAATAATTGAAAATTCCAAATATGCAAAAACCTGGGTTGCAAAAAAAAAATGGGGCGTTCTTTCGGGAAAAATCTCTCAGTCTCTTTAAAAAGCTCTATCTAATGATGCAGTTCATACGTGCATGGGAAGCCTAGTTTTCAAGTTATGAGCCTTTTAACGTTAGACATGTGCACACGTACTTACAATATTCTCATGTGGAATGTGTCACTGGCAGGTCTTAAATGGGGACTGTCAGATGGAGAGCTCCATTTTTTTTTCAAGGAGAGTTATTCAAAGAGCTCTCTCATGATGCAGTGTAGTGTGGATGCCTCGTTTTTAAATATGATGCCAAAATAGATCTTTTTTTTTTCCCCCCTTTTTCATGTAATGTAAAAAAAAACGACGGACTTAGTTTCTACTGACAGTTCCTTACATGGGGCTGTCGGACGCAGACGCTCTGGTCCATTTTTTCTGGAAAGCTGTTTGTATTTTAAAGAGCTCTTTCACTGATGCAGTCCATATGGACATAGGTAGCCTAGTTTTCAAGTTATGAGCTTTAAAGTTTATCCATTTACATTTAACCTTTTCATGTCATTTCTTGGGTAAAAATTAATGTATTTTGGTCTGTGGAAGACTGAAAGCTTAGTGACCAAAGTACTCAAAAAGAACACGGCCATGACTTAATGTGGGATTACACAGATGACTTTTGATGACCCTATGTGCCCTTTGACCCAATTTCATTAAAATCAACAAAGGTTAACAATGATCATTTCTCACATATGCATCGAATGGTTAGAACTTGTATCCTTTGGTCAGGAGAACCACTGGCCCAAGGGCTTATCTGTAGTGTAAACAAAGTGATGTCTGATGACCGTATGTGAACTTTGACACCATTTTGGGAAATATTTAAAACTCATTCTTCATCCATAAGATGAACGGCCACCAAACGTTACTAAAAAAAAAAACATGACCCTGATCTCCACCCCACCCCCCCCCACCCCCCGTAATGTGGGATGTACACAGATTCACCTTGATTACCCTATTGACTTTGACCCCATTTCATTAAAATCAAACAAAGGTAAACATTGCTCTTTCTCACATATGCCATCGATCTGATAACTTCATACTGGTCAGAAAAACCTGTCCCAAGGTCATATGTGGGTAAACAAAGTGACCTGATGCCCCTATGTGAACTTGACCCCATTTTGTGGAAAATCTTTAAAACTACATTTCTTGAAAATAAGATGCTGCTGGCCACCAAAGTTACTACAAGGACCACTGGCCAAGACTTAATGTGAGTGTTAAACAGATGACTCTTTGATGACCCTATGTGACCTTTGACCCATTTCATTACACCAACACCAAGTCTTCAACAAAATAACACTGGCCAAAAATAACTACGACCCGTTGACAAACATGATCAGCAGGCGACACAAGCATTCCGGGGAAACAATTTATTTTTACCGTAACTTGAGGAATATTGATTTCTGCCTATTTATTCAAAAATGTGCACAAAATCTCGAAGCTGGCTCCAAATTTATCTGATATTGTTGTGATGTTTCTATGTACTTTGGCATAAAATAATGCAGTGACATGTTTTATGATGATTCTGTACACTACAATATTTGACAAACCGTAAAATGATGAAATGTGAATTTTCACAAATGGTAGATAGCTCAGCACTGCCTGAAAAAAATGTCATTTTGGTGAGTGGCGGTTCACAAGATTTGAGTCCAATGAACCAATAAGTCAGCAAAAACAGACTTGTCCACACAGCATCATTTTTCTTAGGCTTGGGAATCCCCAATGCCTAAAACGAGCAGATCGTGTCCTACCCCCTGCCTGACACAAGACAGCAAACTGGTATTAGACAAAAATGCCAGACGTGTTCCATGTTATTCATGATGGAATGATAAGTACACATAAATATTTTCGGCAAACCGGGATTTTCAAATCTGACACTCATAGCTGCAGTGAGGTTGACTTTGACAAGTGAGGTCAAAGTCAACACCATGTCAAGTGAAATCGGAAGTCCAATTGAATCGCATGATAAACCTGAAGTCAATGGCAGTCCCGTCAACTCCAAGTCAAAATTTCAAAAAGTTCCAATCATGCTAATTTACCACCTGTCAAACTGAAGTCTCGCTACTATTAAAGCGTAGAGCCTCAGCATCATCGGTGCTCTTGTTTAACACTGTTGGAGATCCTCTACAATCGGACCCCAAATATGACCTGTTGTTCTTGGGAGTGCATGCGAGTTCCTTGGCTGCACATAAAGTTTGAAGTAAATGTTCACATGAGCCTCATAGCTCATGTTGAGATAGGGGGCCTAATCTGGAAGCTCTTGAACTTAAACATTTGGAGGCATATTAGGCCAAATTTATTTTAAATAAATCAGAAAACTTGGAGAAAAAATGTTGTATGTCTATGAGTTTTGACATTATAGAGACTGCTCAACCGGTAGTGACGATCCCATTCAAATCCAGCTAGCGGTGCCCGCGCGAAGCACGGCAACCGCTGTAAAACAAGTAACATAGAGACAACACATTTGACCTTGTTGGGCATATGTTTTCACTAGTATATTCTGCTGCAAATTATAAGAAGGTTTCATTGCAGCAAACAGATTTTTTTTGCAATTAAGTCGTTTACATGGATCTCTATAGAGGTGGACAATTGAGGGTGATAACGTGATAGGTCATGATCTTTGTAGGATTATATGGTGAGAATTTTCCCATAGGGTTTCACACCTGTAAAAATAAAGTCCTATTCGTTAAGTACAAAAATATTCCTACAGATTTTCACATTAATATTGCTAGCTATTTCTCTCAGTTTTTAGGGTACATGTAGAAACCGGTCGCACAAAAAAACACCATCATTTGCAGTGGAGGACAGAACTTTCCTCTGTTTCTCATGTTATTTACCAATGTGAATCAACAGATGTTTCCGGATTTTTACAAGGGATTATAGCTCAAGGGCATATGTGGTCCAGTGGACATGGTAGATAAAGCGCCCGACCCTCACCCCAAAGGTTGTGAGTTGGAGCCCCACTTAGGGGCCAATGTGTTTCGCCCTTGAGTGGCAACTTACCACCATCAATTACTCCTCTCTACACCAGGTGTTATAATGGGTACCCGGCCCCTACCGGCATTATTCATGTTTGAAGGTACACTCGCTGTAGAGGGGTGTAGCGATCCCCTAACAGCACATTATGTGGTGGAGTCTTGTCCCTGTCACTATCGAAATAGATATGGGCCAACCCGCCCCTTTTTACCAGGTCTGTCCCTTTACTTTTTTTTACTTTTTTATAGCTCCTTGCATGCCCCTACTTAATATCAGTGTTTGCCCGAATTTGTTACCCTCTGCTTACATAAAATTGTGTAAATACTAATGAGATAATTTGCTTAAGAGCTTATCCTTATTCTCCCATGTATTAGCTTTAACTCGCCCAAATCCCCAAATTGTAGTGGCATCTGCAAATGGGTGTTTTCTAATTTAAAAAAAAATTGAGGTGTCTCTCCATGATGAGCTAGGCTCCTTGACAAAAAGAGAACGATTGCAATTCATCTTCACTTACAATGTCTCACACAGCTCTTTGAAAGCTCATTTATTATGACAAAAACCGAAATAAAACAAAAATAATCAAAGGCGACACAGTTTTGACCAGTCCTGTTAAATTTTACCAAAATTCATTGGGGCAAATTTTATTTTTCTTAAAAACTCTAGTGAGTTTTACATGTACAGGTCGTTTTAATGGAAAAATGGGAATAGAGGGTGCGATCACCTAGAAATCATGACCTTTGAGGCCTATATGGCAAGATTCCCACATGGATTTTTATGTCTGTCAGATCTGTAATAGCTCTTGCATGTCCGGTTATTCAGTTGTCAAAATGTGTCGCCACTGCTTAAAATTGTTCAAAAATATGAGGGTAATTTGCACAGGGTCAAACAGCTGTGCTCATATTATGCAGCTTTGGGTTGTTTTAGTGTTTGTTATTTTAAGTGCAGGCACTGAAGTTGTATTACAGAATGACCATATATATTATATGTTGAAGTACAAATGCTGTTGCATTTGACATGTAGGTGCTTTTCACAACGCATAGTCTTAGATGACACACCGCCCTCACATGGCTAGTCAAGACTTAGATGGTTTCCATGTCATCAATGGTAGTGATTCTTCCCTTTCTGATGGACCTGTTAACTGCACTACAAATGAAGGTAGTGTATTTTGAATGATGTATTCTAACTCCAATTTTCACTATCGAAATCACAAACAAACCTGTATAGCATCAACGATCTTTACCAGGCCCACAAGAAGATGGAGCAAAATCTTGAGAGACACAAGTTCAGCAATTACCACTGTACTCACCCGTAACCTGGCCCATCACAAGCAAACAGGCCCAAAGAAGGTATTGATGGCAAAAATATATTTCTAGAACCTCCCCCCCCCCAAAACACATTCCCAACTGCTTTTAAACCAATTTAAACACTTCCATGTTATCTTCATATAGCAGAGGGGTAAGATTGCTAAACCTGGCCAAAAAGCTAGCCAGGTGGATCAATTTTAGAGCGGTTTAACAAGATAGAGACCGGAAAATAGCCAGTGGTAGAAGGTGCCAGGTTCCAGTTGGCATCCATTAGACAGTGGAGTAAGGCGGGGGGGCAGGTTGACCCCCCCCTGACGGACTTTGGCCGGGGAAAAAATTTGCAAAAATCATGCTAAAATCAGCCGTTTTTTAGCCCTTAGGACCAGGAAAATTGGCCTTTGGACCCCCGGAGAGCAGTGGCGTAACGACCTTTACAAATGGGGGGGTGACGGGGTGCCCGACTTTTTGAGGGGGCAAATTGGGTCCTTCTCAATAGAATGTAAAAAAGGTCAGTTCATTTGGTGGGGGCGGAAGGGGGGGCAAGGGTTTGTTTTGGGGGGGCCTGCCCCCCCTGCCCCCCGTGGTTACGCCACTCCTGAGAGGAGAAAAATGTCCCAAAATGGGAAATTTTCCCCCCCTTAGAGCAGGCAGGCCCGTTACGCCACGTCCACTAGACAAATAATGAGAGTACCAAGTACTGTATAGGTGATGACGTCTCGTGGACGGCCAAGGTCAGAAATACCTTTTAAACACAAAACAAATGAGCCTTGTGCAACAAAATGATCTGAATTTGGACAGTACAGGTTAAGAGCCCCTAATTTCTGTTTCGGCATTTATGGATGCTAAGGGCAGGAATCATCCTTTAAACACCAACAAAATGATCCTGTGCACAATGATCAGAATCATTACACTGAACTGATTTCTTTAACCCAATGTTGACTGAAATCTTGCATGGTCCTTTGAGAAGGGGAAAATTGCCCCAAAATACCATTTTAGCACCCCTCTAAAAAGAGAAAATGGACTCAACCAGCGACAAAGGTCACACCCTGTCGAACCATGACTCTTCCTCAATTCCGTTTTGGCGCCAACAAAAACGGACGGTGTTACATCGCGGGCTCTGTATTAGCAGCCAAAAATTATGAGTATTTGATACTGGGACTTTTGTCGTCTCAAACGGAATACTCCTACTACTTTATAACCAAATACTATCTGGATATATTACTGGATTATATACTGGATTTATAAAACGCTCTTTGGACGGAATAAAACGGCGACTTTTACGCCCGTCGGGAAGCTTTTATGGGTGATCCTTTTGGCCGCCGATCGGTCATGTGATTCTTGTAGCGGGAAAAAAGAGGTAAATAAAGGCAGCCATTGCCGCCGTGTTGCGTGCTTTGGATGCCTTTATATGTGAGCATGTTTCTGTTTTTTGAGTGTCATACTTCAATACAACAGTTCTATTTGGGTGAGTGTGGTATGATTTTATTCTATGCTTGTGTATTTTAAATTAAAATATGTTGAAAAAAATGACTTTGGAAAATTCTTAACCGTGTGTGACTTTGTTCCCGCGACGGTATCTTTGTCTCGCGTTTGGCGGGGCGGGTCTTACCGCGGCTCGCCTTTGTTTTTCTTGTTCTTTCATTGGACACGCGAGCCCAAATCTGGTCGCTTCAACCCGCGCCGCCCCGCGTTGACCCTCTTCTCCGTGAGTTCATTACGGGTCTGCTTTCCGCTGTCGCTCCGTTAGGTGCTCGTTTGCGGGGTGGACTTTAAGTTTCGATCAGGTTCGCCATTGACCACTGTTTTCCTGTCTATGTTTCGCTAAGGAAAAGGGGGGGGGGGCGTGGTGTGCGCGAGCACTCCGGTGCCGAGTTATTCCAAGGCGGCCAACGCTGCTTTGGAGCACTATAAACCTAAAGCCTGTTGTAGCTCGGCTACTTCACGGCACGTCGTTATAGTCACAGAGACCCCGGGCGTTTCTCCCCTAGGGGGAGTTCCGCCCCACGTTCCTAACATCAGCATCCACCGGCAGCTGGCTCGCCTGGTCTAGCCTTAGGGGCTGCTCCGGTCCAGGCTAGCGCGGTCTGCTCTGCTTTTTCCTCGGGGATTTGGCGGATGCAGACATTCCGGTTATAGCAGCTCGGTTGCTCCTAGGTGCCAAGTCGGCCGCCTCCTGGGGGCTTTGATGACTAGCGCTGGATCGCCTGATTTAGCTCGTTGCTTTAGCGGTGCAGGCTAGCGTGGAATGCTCTGCCCTTTCCCCGTGGGATTGGGCGGCTGCAGTCAGTCCGGTAGCGGTGTGTGGCTATGGTGAAGCCCGGGTTTTCTCGGGCGATCCATCGCAGTAACGGACACCTGGCGCTCGTGGTTAGGAGTCTCGCGATCTGAGAACCGCGCCGCTGCAATGGTGCGGTCTCGGGGGCTTGATTCGTCCAGCACTGAGGTGGGTTCCCCGGCGCCCCGCTATGGGGCACAGAAGGTGTCGTTATGCTCACTGCTCCCCGCATGGCTAGCCTGCGTTAGGCCACGCGGTGTCAATCTGGCTCGTGCCGCATGCTTCACAAGCCCTTCCGGCTAGGTGAGGCGTGCGGCGCTTCGCTAGGTTGCCCCCGCTCACGCGGGGACGTGCGCGGTTATGGTTCGGTTCGTCCAGCGCTAGTTCCAGCTACGGTCAGCCGTTACGGCCACCCCATTGGCTAGCCTGTAGCCCCCCGAGGGGTTAACTGGCTCGTGCTGCATAAGCTTCACAGGCCCTTCACCGGGTCTAGGTGGGGCGAGCAGCGCTTCGCTAGGTTGGCCCCGCTCACGCTGGGTTTTCCGTGGGTTCCGTGTGCGGGTACTGGTGCGGATCGTCCAGCGGTAGTTCCCGCTACGGTTCTAGCCGTTTCGCACACCCCGCATGATAGCTGCTAGCCCGCGGGGTTAATCTGGTTTGTGCTGCATGCTTTACCAGGCCTTCACGGGCTTGATGGGGCGCGCCAGCGCTTCGCAGGTTGCCCGCTACGCGGGTACGTGTGGGTTACTGGTGCGGTTAGTCATCGCTGTTCCCGCCCTGCTACGGTTCCGCCGGTACGGTACACCACGGGGGGTTTCCAGTTCTCGGCGCCATAGTGGGGTAGCCTTCGGGGCTTGATTCCACGGGGGGATCAGTTGTTGCGGCTGCAGGCATGACTTCAAGGGCGCGCGCGTGCCAGTGCTTAGCCTTTGTCGCTAAAGTCTCTCTCCGCGGTTGCATAGCTCATGGCTCTGGGACTTTAGGGGCTGTTCTCCCCACCTTCGGGCATGGAGTACTACTCCCTTTATAGCGTCTCACCTATGGAGGTGATTGGCTTGGGTTGGATTGGATACCAGTTCAATCCTATAGCGGTCTCCTCCGTAGGGGTGCGCTTGCAGTGGGCTTATCCGCCGTAATCGGACAGTTGATTTCCGGGCATATCCACAGGCATATGCCTCCTTTAGGGGGCTGCGCTGGGTGTTTGTTTGTCCGCTTCCCTGGGTGTGACTTTCAACTTCTCGGCGCCGCGACCTGTCTCCCTTTGCGGGGATGTCGAGCCGCCTTGGCTCTCGGGCAATCCCTCAGGCGTGCTGTAGGTCTCGGTGGTTCTCTTGGACCTACCCAAGTCTGATCTTTGGCGGGGATCCCCTACGGGGCGGCCTAGCCTGAGTGGCTTCACCCTCTGGCTGGCGGTGCCTTGCACCTGGGGTGGGACCCTCTCAGCCTGTGTAGTCCCTGGGTTACAGCGTCTATTCTGACGTTGCATCTAGCTTCTGCATGCAGGGTCCCCCCTCCTGGGGGTGCTCCTGCCTTGCCTGTGGTGGGCCTAGCTCGGCCTGGGCGGGCGCATCCTGCGTGCTCTAGCTTGCCGCTTCGTCGGGACCCAGACCTAGCCTTTATGCACTTGCCCTGCTCCGTGGGGTGGGTGGGCTTTCGTTGCTCGGGCTCCCTTTGGAGCTTGGCTAGCCCTTGGGACTGTCTGCTACCTCCCATGGGCTTTCAGTCTGGGTCGCCGGCGCTTCCGTCGCTGCCTCCGTTGGCCGGCGTCTCTGAATGTTGCTGCCCCGGTAGGGGGAAGCCGAGCTCCTCGTGGTGCTTAGTCCGGGCCCGTCGGGTTGCAACTCGGGGGGGGCTTGCGGCATTGGTCTCTGCCAGTTAGGCGTGGGTCATCTGGGTAATTTATGTGCCTTGGCTGTCCTGGCGCTTAGGCTCTGGATGTTAGGCTTACTGCTACTTAGCCTGGTCCGCTGTCTCCCTTGGGGAACTTGGACTTGTTGCTATGAGGGTGCAGATCTGCTTCCCCTCATGGGGATCAGCGGGGGCATCTAGCGCCGATTACGAGTCGGGGCTAGTGACGGTTGCCGTCTGGCGTTAGTCTCTGTTCCCCTTGGGGTCTAGACCGTGTATCAGTTGGCATTGTTACGGGGTCTTGGGGTCTTTAGCCCCGACTTCCTTGGGAGGTAGTGGCCTATAGCCTTGGGGGTGTCTTTGACTTTGGCATTGGCCTAGGCACTTGGGGCTTTCTAGCCTGCTTTTTGTTCTCGACTGAGACTCTTCATCTCAGTCGGGGTAGCTGGCACTGGTTCTTCCCACGCAGCTTGTCTGGGCCCTTCTCGGGCCTGGCCTGGCCTAGTGCTGATGCCCTGCTGCTTGGTGATTACCTTGGCCCCCTTCGGGATTATGAGCGGTAGCCTATGTGGTCTGGCGTGGTCCCCTCCAGGGGCTTCACTGGGCAGGCCCAGGCCTGGGGTAGGGGATTTATGTCCTTCTCCCTTGGATTTTCACCACGTATGGGGAATTGATCTTTGCGCCTTGGTGCTCTCGCCCTCTCTGTCCTCACTTTTGTGCTGGCGCGAGACCTCGGCCGACATGCCGGCTGGTGTGCCCTCGGGCTAGCCTGCTCTTCGGTCTGGGCTTGGTCATTCGTCTTGAAAGCTGATGCTCGGGTTCCCTCATGGGGCTTGGCTCCACCCAGGTGATTGCCCTCGCCCCCTCTGGGCTGTTTGTCCTGCGCACTGGTGGATTGGCTCTTGGTGCTAACCTTTTCCTGTGACCAGGCGTACTCCTAGCCTTGAGGTCTTTCGACTTAGCCTGGACACTGGCATGATGGTTGGGTCGTTGTCTGACCGTGAATCCCCTCTACCGTTTGTTCGGGAGGTAGGGGCTGGCTTTGACAGTTTCCGCACATACTTTGGCTCCCAGCTGACTAGACCTGCGTCGCTGCGCCCTGGGGGGACATGGACGGGGTTTTGGTCGGCTCGACTGTGCGCCTCGTTGGGGGCGTGGACGGCTTTTCCTTAGCGTAGGGCCTTGTGCCGGCAGAGACTGGGGTGCTCGTCGGGCCTAGCGTGGGGTAGTTCGGGCCTAGCGCGCGGTTCCCGGTTCAGGCCCGGGGGTGTGCTCCCGGATTCGTCGGGGTCTGTCTTGGGGGTTCCCCCCTCCTCTCCAGCGGTTTTCAGGCTTACGTTGTTCGATCTCTTCACTTGCGGGTTGTCTTGCCGCCGTGTGCGCAACTGGATCTTGTGCTTTTTCCCTTAGTACCCTCGGGGTCGTGGGGGCACTGTTCGGTTGATCTGGCTCCTGTCTATCGGACCTGGGAGCTCCTTGACATGGTTGGTCTGCCTGCTTCCGATTCGGTCGTGGGAGCTTCTCGCTCCCGGGTGGAGGAAATGTCTCTAGGGGCGTAATCCCCACGTTGTGAGTTTCATTCCTTCATGTCTGACGGTCTCGGAGTTTGGTGACGAGTTGGGTACTCCCTTTTCTCGAGGCGTTTGTGATCCTTTTTCGGTATCTCAACCGTTAGGGGTGGGTTAGACAACCTTCTCCGGTGGCTCTCTCCACTTTCTTCTCATCCGGGAGATGGTGTCGACGCCGCTGTTGCTGTCCGCGGACCTCTTTTCGGTGGCATCCTTATGCCCCTTAGCCGGAGTTCGGCTACGTGGCTTCTTGTATGCCTCCTTGCTAACCGAGTCGTCGTTCGACGTTCCAGACAGTTCCGCCTGTTAGTTAATTCTGTCCTTCTTACGGCTTTGTCACCTGCTCTCTGCTGTCAGTCGCCATGGTTTGGCTTCTGCTCGGGCTTCCCGAGCGTTGTTGAGCTCTCGATCGGGTCGCTCTCGGGGCTAGACTCGTGTTTCTGCGGAACTAACCTCTGGGTTCTCCTCTAGTAGACTCTCGAGTGGTTTTACCCACTTTGTTTACTTTTTGGGCCAGGTTGACGCTGGCCCGATCTGGAGGGGAGTGCTATAGTTTAGTATAATGTAGCCTTTTGACTGCTCTTCGGTTGCACGGTGCTGGTTTGCGCGGCTCCCCGGTATGCGAGGTCTGCCCGTCTTCCTCGGTGGTTTCTGGTTACCTCCGAGTCGGGCCTGAATCGTCCCTCACTCTCCTGGCTGTGACAGCCTGAGGTGGGACTTTTCGCTTTGTTAGCTGTCTCCGAGATCCGTTGTTTGGCTCATTTCGGTCGACTAGCCCAGCCTCCCACAGTTAAGGGTGTTTGGTTGGTTCGTCCTCCGGTAACGTTGGCTCGTTCACGACGCCTGTAAGGCGTCTGTTCCAGACCCGAAAGCTAGCTCCATCCTGGGATCTGAGTTTTGTCGGCGAGTCTCTGGCGAAGCCCCCAATTATCCTTTGGGTGGGCGTCACTTAGCCCTGAAGTTATTACTCTTTTAGGGGGCCCCTTCCCCGGCTGAATTAGCTCGGAGATTTCCTTATCCTTGTAGCTTCTTCTCCCGGGTCAGGGTTGGACTTAATCTCTCAGCCCTCCATGGGCTGGTCATTTGCCTTAATTCCCCCCGTCTCTCAACTTTTTATCTCCCCCGGGTCTATCCCCGTTGGTTCATCTGTGGGTTGTCTGATCGGTCACCCTCTCTAGGGGGCCCGCTCTTGGTTTTTTGGGGTTAGGCTACTTTGCCCAAGCGTCTTTACGCGGGTCAGCCTTGCGCTTCTCTGGTCCCTCCGGCCCATTCCTCAGTTGTTTGCAAAGCTGTGAAGCCTTGTTTATCCGACTTGCGGGGGTGCTTCGGCCCTTTTCTAGGGCTACGCGCTCCCGTCTCCTTCAGAGTTCTTCCTTTAGCCTATCCTTAGGCTTGGTTTTTATCTGCGGGATTCTACGGCTGACTCTTCTCCAAAAAACTTTGGCTAGGTCATTTAAACACCTTATAACGTCTAAGGTCCTGTTACTCACTTGGTGTTATCCACTGGCTAGGTGGTTATTGGCCTTCTGACTTTTAGGAATCTAGATCCATGTGTTTTTGGCTCTGGCGTTTTTGATTCACCATTTGACTCCATCCTGATACATCTCTCTCTGAGATAGTCAGGCTCAACTCCGGACTGAGTTGTGCTAGTCGGTGTTGATTAAAATTATTCATTCAACGGTGGTTAATGCATATATTTCAGTCAACATTGGTTTTAAAGGAAATCAGGTCAGTGTATGATTATTCAAAAAAACCAATGTCTGTTTTATAAATCATATAACTGACGCCTGATTTCCTTCCAATGTTGGACTTCCCGCTTCACAGGCCGCCCCCAGATTGTATGGGATGGGGGCGTCCGTGTGGGCTATGGGCCCAACCGGAATTGGGGAGGAGGAAAGAGTCATGGTCGACAGGGTGTGACCTGGGGTTCACTGGTTGAGTCCATTTCTCTTTTAGGGGTTTTGCGAAAATGGTATTTTGGGGCATGTCACTTCTCCGAAGGAAAATTGAATATATTTCAGTCAACATTGGAAAGGAAATCAGGCGTCAGTTTATTATATTTATAAAAACACATAAGTGTGTTTTGAATAATTTTTGAAATTTTAATTTTTGAAATGTGAAATTTCAGGTTCCCAAATACGATCTGAACACGCACCCTTTAAACCCTTTAAACACAAAACAAATGAGGCCTTGGAACAAAGTGATCTTATTTTGTATTATGCAATTTTGCATATAATTGATTTTATCAATTGATGGTTGCAAGAATTTGGTTATTTCCTATGTATAAACACAAATTTTATTATACATAGCTTGGATGAATAGAAGTGAATATCCCAGAAATTCAAAATATTCACAATTTGCAAGAATAGTTTTAAGTGAAGGATACGTAGTAGAATTAACATAAGTACTTTTCCAGTTGAAAAATGGACATCATTCAAAGATATGGAATATTAATTGGTCCCCGCCAACTTTAGTTGGCAAAGGGGGGGGGACTAGAAATGCCTGGTCTGTGGTGTGTGCATGGGTGCATGCGTGCGTCCTCCACGCAATATTCTGATCGAAGCAAGTGTGGGTGTCCACATTGGAACATAGATGAATCTCAAGTAGGCATTGGCTGGTATGTAAAGTGGGTCATGGAGACATAGGTCAAAGGTCAATATGGTCCAAAAGATAGGGTCAAATTTGGTCAAAAATAGGATATATTGTTATAAGCCTTGTAAACCCGATATATTTTGATCGAAGAAGTATGGGTTCCACTATCCATTTCGCACTTAGAGTCACGCCAAGTAGATGGTGGACGAGTTCGGACGGTGGGGCATGTGGCAGGGTCAACGGTGCAAACTGCGGTCCATAATGGGTTTAAATTGCTATAAGCTTGTCAAATGTGGTAGGATGATGAAACTTGGTGGTGATGGTCAACATTCAGTGCCGCAAAATTTGAAGGTCACATTCAAGTCATGCGGGTCATTCAAGGTTAAAATGGAAATTGTTAAATTGCAGAGCCCTTGTAATTGTCGTAGGAATGATGAGGATGAAACTTGGAGTGTGGTCAAACATTCAGTGCCGAAATATCTGAGGTCATTCAAGGTCAGTCGGGTCATTCCAAGGGTCAAACCACTAAGTAGGTATTGCAAGTCGGAGAGTGTGGCATTCCACCACCCGAAATCATGCTCCCGGACCATGACCAGTCTTAGTATCTCATAAGGCAGCTATTCAATATTTGTTCTACTTCAATAACAACTTGATGTTGTTATGATTCCAATCTCCAACTCTAAAATCAAATCAAATCATACTAAATTTTGTTCCTGGAGTGGGATTCCAATCCACGACCTTTAGATAACCAGACGAGCGCCCACAACACACGCCACGCAATCCGAGGCCGGCAGGAAGTTTCTTTTTAATACTTCAATATAAACTACGGAATAAAGTGCCACACATAATAATGAATAGCGCCCCTATGGACGATTGAAAATTATGCTCCTGGAGCTGATTTCGGGCCAAATTCCAAGAATCGTAGGTAGTAGGATGCGCAACTTGTGGGTGGGCAGCATCAGTGCCACAAAAATTGAAGGTCATTTCAAGGTAATGCGGTTCATCCAAGGTCAAATCACTAAGTATGTTGTAGGATGATGAAGCTTGTTGGGTGTGGTCAACATTCACTGCCAAAAAATTTTGATGGTCATTTAAAAGGTCATGTGGGGTCATCCAAGGTCCAAATCATACACATGTGTACTGCATTCATTGCCAAACTTTTGAAGGTCATTTCAAGGTCCTGGGGTTATTCAAGGTTCAACTAACTCAACTTTGGTAGGTCATGAAACACAAAACACAAAAAACAAAAAACTTTGTGATGTGGTCAACTTTTCTAAACGAAATGTGAAGGCCGTTTCAAGGTCAACTAGGTCATCTAAGGGTCAAATAACTCCAGATAGTTTGTTTCCCTATGGTCAATGTAGTCAACTTTGATACCGTCAAATTGTAAAACACGGATATGCAAGCGGCTCAGTGGTTTGAGTACACGTATTTCGATCACATTCTCCCTGTTGATCTTAATTATATTTCCATCATTTACTATCGCGACGAGCGGAGACCTTTTTGGTCGAGAACCGCCTTGTTCAATTCTGTCATAGTTAGTGTCTGTACGCACAGTAATGACTCAAATATCAATTTTGTCATAAGTAGCTGTTGGTCTTATCACGCGCAGTGTTGGGGTAGCCTATGCTTGTTGCACAAAATGCACAAATATGATCCTTAATGATTTTTTTTAGATTTCCTGTTTTGCAAGTACGAAGAGCCTTTAGTTACAACCTTACTAATGGTCTACTTGACAGGATGTTGACTAATGCCAGAATTAAGGCAGTTAACGATGACATGTCCTCATCAGTGAAGACTCCAAAATAACATTACAATGTCATATAAATCCATGGTAATAATTCTTGGGAGTCTTCCATGCGGACCCCAACGCGATATCTCACAATGTGTGATGCGGCTTTTCCTCGCCACCACCTGTCCGAAGATGCGGGTAACAAGTCGACAATTAGCAGAACACAACCGCCGCATCTCATTTGTGGGTTTTTGTGCTGATGCATGAAACTGAGTATAGGGTCCATATGGACCCCCTTGCCACTTAAGGTGTAATTATGCAATGAATCATTATGACCATCCGATCTTTCATTCAGATTGTATGTCATGTGATGCTGGGTGCATTGCAGCCGGCAACATGCCTCAAGTAGGCATTGTGTGGAACCATTGAAGATGTAGAAACAGATAGCAAGGTAGGCATTAAAATATCTCATGAGGGGGTAGTTACTAGGTAAGTAATATTGAGACAGTAGACGTGGACATCAGCACGGAAAATCTAAATGTGATTTGCTGCTTTCAGCTACACTAGACCTCATCCATAAGCCAAATTGAATTGCAAATATGTGTCCTTGCTTGAGTGCACTGCTAAATGCTTATTGGTTTATTTTTATCTACCATCATGTAGATCCCTCATTTTCATTGGATAATCAGCTCTATTTGTAATGACTTGATATATCCCGTATCACCACCTCGGAGTGCGTCTCAACGTCCGTATCATGTCAGCTAGGAATTGCGCATGCGTGACCATGCATCATGACAACAAATCCGAAAATTCGGCGCATTTTTTGTTGAACCGAGCATTGTTGAACCGGGTTGGAACAAGATTTCAAAATAATCGCTCTCATATACAATAAAAGACTTTAAAATAGATCAATAATTTGTTGTGCATCAGAAAAAGATGATTTTAGGGCTGTTATTTTCAAAGATGCTTGTCGCTGAGTAAATTCTGGTCACCCTTGCACTCATTTAAATTTAAAAAACATAGACCAACAGTTTTTACGGTGGTAAGTATTGTTTGTTTGTGAATCATTCTCTTAATTTCTTAAGAAAATTTTCTTATGCCCCTATGTTGTGCGTTATTTGTTCTGGTTGGGTATGATAAAATCCGTTAGTGACGTTTTGATGTGACACGTTATATCTAGTTCTCGGATTCTGTATCGGGGCTCGGGGCTGGCGCCCCTCCTGCCCGATCAGACTCCTCGACTATGATATAATCTATGTCCCCCAAAACTCACCTAGTAACTAATAGGTGCACCGGCCAAGAAAGGCATGACACTTCACAAGTCCTTAATTCTGGCGGACCGTAAGTTCTAATTCGAGAAGTAAAAGTAAAAAGTCACAATAGCTACAGATAAGAAGAATTGGGTCATAGTTGCCCCTTGGAAAACGTCCATATGGTGGAGAGGTCAAGGGTCACATACCAAGGTCAAAGGTTCATGTGAGGTCAAGTTATTCAACAATGGGCTGATGAAAATGGGGGGGGGGGGGGGGGGGGGGTGGGGGGGGGGGGGGGGGGGGGGGGGGGGGGGGGGGGGGGGGGGGGGGGGGGGGGGGGAAACGCTGAAAACATCAAAGTTGGGGGGGGGACATAATGGAGCATAAGTAAAAGTCCAATGCTACAAAACTTGGATCCTAAGACTGTCCCTGCTAAACCTTCATATGCTAATTAAGGTTAAGGGTCACTGTCATTACCAGGTCAAAGGTCATGCAAGGTGAAGTTGTAAGATAGCTGAAAACAAATTGGATTAATTTGAGAAATTACAGTCCAAGAGCTACAGAACTTGGATATTGATACCCCTTAGGACCTTCATAAGATTAATGAGGTCCAAAGGTCCACATACCAAGGTATGAGATAGATATAAAGGTGGGATAAAATGGCCTTAAAATCAAATTGACCTCATTCAAGAAAAAAGTTCACTTGATACAGAAAGTGCGGAATGGATGCCCCTTGGAGACCTTATATGATGTGGTCAAGGGTCACATACCAAGGCAACGGTCATCTGAGGTCAAGTTACTGGGCTGAAAACATCAAATTGGCTTTCTGAAGGTTGAAGTCCAATTAACCAAACTAGGCCTTATATATGCGAAATAGGGGTAACATTCATATGATGATGTCCAGGGTCAATGCAAAGAATGCAAAGGTGCCTCTGAGGTCAAGTTATAAAGGAGTGAGGGAAAGGTTGACCGCGAAAGAAGGCGGACACTTGTGGTTCGAGAACCGCTTGGTTCTTGCATTAGCTAACAGTGTCAGTATTGCCAACAAAACTTTTGGTTAGTGGTACAGGATCGGAAAGAACCGAGGAAGTAGCCCAATTTCTGCATTAACCATTCTATGGAAAATATCACTTAGAGAGGGCTTTCAGAAGTAACTCATTTGAATGGGTATTAAAGTGTGATGTTAATTGATGACACTAACAATGGAAAACATGGGAATGCTCTTCCAGTCTCTTTTCAGCTATATAGTCATTGGCATATATCTCAAAGGCAAAGACTAATGACAAGCTGTTCACTCACTTGAGTCACCAGTATCTGAATAGTAATCATTCCCACCTTCAAGTGAGCCATTTCCGTACCCTGATTGAAAACAATTTTTATTTACAACAACACAGGCTTGTAGTATTTATGCCAGTATAGACACAGTTCTCTCATGGCCTTTCAGCTAGGTCAACCGGACATCAAGATTGCCGCATTTACGTTTAAAGTTTGCACTCACAGTGCCCATGCAGTAAAAATGGGTCTAGCTCATGAGTACTTTCAGCATAGATAAAGCCTGCTGAGTAGGCTTCCCATTTTTAAGGTTTTCTTCTACCTGAGGTACTTCTTTAAGGGACTAACAGCTAATTTTTAATTTAAGTATGTTTTAAAAGATGTCTTTGCGGTCTGCAAGCAAAATATTTACTGGCATATAGATTGCCTTATTAGCAAGAATTAACTCATAAATGTTGTCCATGGAGGTCGCCTGTTGCTCTGCATTGGTGACGTTGCTGGGCAGTGGTGACGTTGTATGACCGGAGTCAATAGATAAAAAACGGTGTCGAAGGAATGTCTAGGTACTCCTGGTCAGAAAAAACGGATTACATAGTGTGGACAGTAGATAGAAAAGGAGTAACGATCGATTAAAAACTGGGGAGGACTTCTTGAACAGAATATAGCTGAAAAGTTTTGTTATGTCATTCATTGGCTACTTATTTCAAAGACATAATATGACTGTATACCATCATGGATTTTATTTTTCTCGTGGGCTGATCAAAATGGCTTCAATCATACAGAAGATATTATAAATGTGTTACTCTGTTATCAATAATAGATGTCATTTTCTTACCTGAAAGCCATTCATTTGAAACAAAAAATGATTCGAAGCGTAGATATAGTAGACTGGCATTTCGCTTAATGATTTTTGAAAAGAAAATCGGCACTTGGTGACCAGGTAAGCCCATAATGTACTACAGTGCAGAGAGCGATTGGTTTGTGTGTGTTGCAATACCGGCGATTTTGAACCAAGATCAAGTGGTACGCATGATGACGTCAGAAAATCGCTCGCTGCCGCTGGAAGTATTCATGGGCTTTAAATGTTGCCAGAAGAAAGTAAGAAATACCCACAGTTCTCTGAAATACTCACCTTGTTGGCAAGAGTTTCAGTATTCCCCATTCGGATAAAAAAAATGGTGCCACGACACAAAACATTGGCACATGGCAAATTAATGGAAGCCAAAACATGAACATAGTGGTTTCGCATGTCAGTGGTTTATAATGATATAAATTTTGCTCTTTTATGATAGTCCTTGACATGGCCTCTTCACAAGGCGATTTTGTTCAACTATTTTCATTATATAATTAAAAAGTAAAAGATGGGCACAAATTCAGGCATCAATTTTTTTTTTTTTTTCTCTAGCCCTAGAACTAGCCTTGCTTAGTGAGTAAAAGTTATTAACTAGAGATCACGGTTTGAAGCGTTCCTGTCTAGTACTGAGAGGGATTTTTGGTGTGGGGGGTACAGCCAGTACTATTTTCTTCATGAAATTCAATCAAAAGATTCATGCATTTTACAGTATGTTGATTGGATGCATAGTCCAGGTGACCTTAGACAAATTGGCAAACTCACAATGCCGGTAGTCAGGTCTAGATCCATATGTTGTTGGCATGTGGCCGGAGACAGCTTCATACCAGGGAATAAACAATTAATGAAATGGGCAGTGACTCGGCAAAAAGGGAGGGTGCAACATGTAGTCTAAGAGTTTCCAGCATTCAGATCAAAATCATAAGGAACCAGCAAGGACACTGCTCTGCTGAAACTGTCACATGAACAGAGGGCATGCCATTCAACATGGTGGTTTTGCTATGAGAAATATTGCAGTTAAGTTATTTTCAGCAACACAGGTTCCAAACAGATCATCATGAAACAAAACATGAAAAACCTGCATTGATAATTGGGCAAACTCTCGCGTAAAATGCCGCTGTTGGGACCTGAAACTGGTGATCTGGATAAGAAGGCAGTGCTCTTGAACCAAAAGTTTACTGTATTATGCCAATATTCTTTTCCAAAATTATTGTGTTTTAAATTGAGGTAAGAATCAAAGCATTTTTTGTCTGATTGATTCACACAAGCAAGAAGCTTAAAATTTTGTTATTTTTCCTGACGTTTTATTTCACCTTGTGCTAATTATGAATATGATAATATATCCGAACATGATTATTTTACCATAAATTTTTGGTTACCAGTTTTGCCTTATGTTATCACACCATTATGAAGTAGCCCTATTACTGCAACCATGTGGCAGTCAGTTAGTTTTCCATTCACTGAAGTTCCTGTTGATACTACAACTATTTTCAAGATGTTGACCTATATGGAGTCAGGAGGATAAGTGATCAGTTTTTTTAGCATAACTACTTATTGGTGCTTGATAACTCACTATGTGTGTGCATTTTGGGATACTAAAATATCAAATTGACATGTCCCTGTTTGAAAGACACACTCAATCTAGCATCCAGCTGATTTTTGATAATTCCTTGTTTGATAGCCTCAGTAACAGCCACACAGCGACCCCATTATTGACCCCATTCACACACCACAATGGCAGATGACATGTTCTGGAGAATGGCTGTGTATTTTTGCTGTGTGAATGACTGTTCATATGTGTTTTGTAGAAAAAGCAGTAGAATGGGTTAACTCTCATTCAACACAAAAAATTGCGAAGGCCGTCAATAATTTAAATTGAGGACATACATCTTCATCAGGAGGACTCTAAGGGTGAAGTGATTGGGAACATCATCCCCGAAACACCATTATCAGCCTCAATTATCTTTTTCAATTGAAAAATCGTCGCCCATATCACATGCTGCTTATCTGACGAAATGCTTTTTTCGAGAAAACAAATCGCCATTGAAATTCTACAGGGGAGATTTCATTGCAATTTACTTTTTAATTTGCGCATTATGACGAAACATTCTGAATTTTAAGTTTAAACTTGGTGAGTTTTTGAAAAGTGCTAATGTATGCCGTATATAAGCTACGATCATAGTCTGTATGTGAAACGCAAAAAGTTGCATGTTTCACATATGACCTATGAACCGTTTATATTTCAATGCGTTCGATAGACTCTATGTGAAACCACGCCATGTTCACGCACGGGCAGATAGACGCACAAGATCTGTATGTGAAAAACGTAAACAGCTTATTTTACGAACAACGTTAAATAATTATACCGTGAAAGATTATACAAGCACACATAAGCACTAAAAATATAAAACTAAACATTATGAAATCTCGATATGCCTTTTTAAGCTTATTGATCAAAATTCTTAATTAAGATCTCATTATTAGGTTCACTTTCAAGATTGTAACTCTGTGCCTGTTATATCCCTAACACCATTATAAGTACATATGGCCCAAATATCTCAAAAGTAAAAAATTCAGATAAGACATATGTGATGAGGGCGACTAAATATAATGTTATATATTGATGAATCTCCCCTGTGCAAAGTTGACAGCACAGTTGAATGAGTTGTCCCGTCAATGGTGTTGTGAAGGGTGTGCTCTAATCCTTCTTCCTAAAGGAGGTCCTGACGAAAGATGTGTGTCTTCACTTTAAATATTGAGGTAATTCTCAGTTCGTTTTTGTTGATGGACAGTATATCATCACTTTTAAGTGATTTTAAGAAAAGAGTTAACTTTTTGGTCCCTGTGTTGTTTGTCCTGTAATGGAACCCAAATTATTTTGCGTTTGCAGGTGTATGCCTCAGTGTCGTGCTTATAACAGCGGCCTTAGCCAGTACAACAACTTCTCATGGCGGCCTATGTAAGCAGAGTCCATGTTCTGGAATTACCACCAGAAAAACCTTCCAAATTCTTGATGTGTCTTAAGAATTTGATTTGTGAGTTTCTTACTCTCTCCCCTCTCTTTCACAATACTTCATGCACAAATTAGCTTTCCTTTACTAACCGCTTTCACTCCTTGTAAGATTCTGAATAGGTATGACACTAGTTCAATGAATTTTGAAAGACCATTTCAAAAACCACAGACCTAAGACTAGGCTTGTTTGTACTCATTTGAATGTATTTTTCATGCTGCTTCATACTTGATCAATATGAGAGTGTGGTTTAGTGATAAAGTTGCTTTCCTTTGAACCTTTCATCCTTTGTAGATGCTGAATAGGTCTATACACATAGATCATGGTTTTGAGAGGCCATTTTAAAAACCACAGGATAAGACTTAGGTTTTTGTACTCTTTTAATGTATTTTTTCAATGCTGATTCCATATATGGTCCATAAAATAGGTGAATTAAAAAAAATGTTTTTTTCCGCAAAGAACTTATTCATTGGGATTGACAAACCACACCTAAACCCCTTAAACACTATGAAACCTTGCATTTCTAGTAAAAGTTTGACTAATGAGCGCAAAAGAGAGAGAATCTAATTGTGCAAACTATTCCGTTGATGACGCCCCATGTTGAGGATGTAGAGAAAGGGTTGTTTTTGGGCAATTCAAGATGGTGTTTAAGTCTATTTTGTTTTCTGAGTTTTGTTTTTTCAGCAACTGAACTTTGACCATAAGTTTTAAATTGTAGCAATGCCAAACGATTGTCCCCTGCAGGGCCCAAGGGTTGAATTGGTGAAGATCGAGCAATGCAGTGTCATAGGGAGCCCATTGCATTTTTTAGTTAGGCCGCCAGCTGATAGCTGGCAGACCACTTAGCAATCCTTGTCGTTTGTACTTTTGGATGCCATGTGTGTGTCACTATTGTTTTTTTTTTAAATGACCTCAATTAAAAAGTTGAACTCTCAATTGGAACCAAGCTTCTGTCATAGGTGCAGCCATGGGATCCCTCCTTTGCTGATGATGCTCATAGGTCACATGCCAAGTTCCAAAGGTCAGTGAGGTCACGTGGAAAATAGGCTAAAAATGTAAAATTGACCTAAATAGGAAAACTTTAAGTGCATTGGAACCCACTAATGTGTCATAGGTGCACCATGTGGGGGGATTCCTCATTGTTGATGAGGTCAAAGATCATGTGGCCAGAGTCAAAGGTCCACAGCTTATATTCTTTGAATCTCGCAAGTGCGAAAGCAGAGAACCGCGAATATCTAG
>JAMKCH010036706.1:0-18240 GCA_023653785.1 Ophioderma brevispina | reverse complement strand
ATAATGAGGGTACTGAAAACAGTAACATGCTTGTGTCTATAAGATTTGTGAAGCAGCATCTTTATCCCTGTAGGATAACAGATATGTTAAAAGAATTGCATTCTAAATTCCCAGCAACCCAATAGTGATTTAAAAGTGCAAGCCTACAGCTATCAATACAGTAATAATATCCACAGCTTTAATGTTTTTATTCTTTTATTAATATGCTCAAAGCTTACTAAATTAGGTTATGTGCCCAGTTTGGAACTCTAACTCCCCTTTGGCCATTTGGCGTTTAAAGTTCAACCATCACAAGAAAAGAGATGAGCTATCTTTCTTGGTGCTACTGCATTTTTGCTGTTCAGTTGAGTGATTTAGGTTAATAGATATCACACTCTCCCTCTAGGAATACCTTCTTGGCAAAGTTACACCAAAATGTTTCAATTTATCATCACTAATGAGTGAATTTCAAGTGAGGTGGATGGATTCTAGGGATCACATGCAATTAGGGTGCATGTAAAATGCCTTTTTTGTGTCAAATTTTTTTTGAAAATAGGAAGAGCAAAAATCTTTTAGCTGCAATGCTCTTGCATGAATCTTATTGATATTTCACATCTTGTGAAGATGTGAATTTACGGCAGCTCATTTTGTTGACCAGTGTAAATTGAGTCATCCCCAAAAATTACATAAATAAATTGCTCTCGAAATTAAGTCATCCTACAGTATTCATGACTTGCCGCCTCACTTGTATAAATGCTGCATGTAAATACTGCCAGGATTTATGTAGCAATGCTGATATTCTAAGCACCTCTATATGTACTTGCCAAATGAGCTATAACATAGGGTATAATTTTAGACAGTGCACAACAAAAAGTGTCTACTATTAAATTTTGTTTTACTTAATTTAAATATCCAGACATTTGTGATTAAATAAGGGCCAAAAATTTGTGAATAATAAAAATTAGAATACTTGGTGCTTTTCATGAGCTTAGGTCGTAACTAATAAACTTCCAATAGTGGACTACTTGTGTAGTTACTGCCTGAGACGAATATACCTAACAGGGATCGGAAGCAAAGCTGCAGTCCACTGTTAACAGCTCGAGCATATCGAACCAGGTCTGTTTCGGCTTGCAATGCCTTGGCCGCACGATGGCGCCGTGAGCACCTTAACTTTCTATGAGCACCGGTGTATCCTGCAAATAAGACAATTTTACCAATGTTGTGCGTCAATTCAGAACTAACGGGAATATAATCTATTCATAGGACCGTCTAAAATTCACACTTTTTGCATTTGGCCCAGATCATCAATAACTTCATTTTCATAAGAACATTAAGTCAAAATTAAAATAAAAGGTCCAATTAGATCATATTTCTGTTAAAAAAATAACAGTGTTGAAAGATAAATGCGTCCCAAATTGTTTCAATTTTTGTGATATGAAAGAGGAAAATACAAGTTTTATTTAATCAGTATATTTTGGAAGATATCCAAGAATGCAATTAATACATTGATATTTGAGCAAATTCGACCTAAGTTGGACAAATGAGAGTACAAAATTTGGGGTCATTTTAATTTTCCATGGCTTACATGCAACAGTATTGAGTACTAAACTGCGTTCAAGGCGTTTTGACAAATGGACACGCACGTGTGAAGCATCAATGTGATTTAAAAAATAGCCCGCCAAACTTAAATATTGGGGGGTAATACATTGAAAATGTATTGAATGACGATTACATGCTCTCGATCAGTCGAGGGAAATCGTTGTTGGGATTAACCATTACAATACCGTACCAGACGCTGCACGCTGCAAAACAATCCATTGATACTTGCTTCGAATCTCGTTAGTATATTCATCTGGTTACTTGCAAAGTACCTGTGTAGTTACTGCAGAGGACCTGTGTAGATTACGCAGAGTACTGTGTAGAGATTGTAGATTAGGTCTATGAGTACCGTGTAGATACTGCAGAGTACCTGTGTATGGTACTGAGAGTACCTGGGTAGGTACTGCCAGAACCTGTGTAGGTACTGCAGAGTACCTGTGTACAGGTACTGCAGAGTACCTGTGTAGGTATGCAGAAGTACCGGTGTACGTACTCCAGAAAAGCTGCATAGGTACTCCAGTCTGATGACACCAGGATACCTGTCCATTGCTCCAAAGGCAAAGTTCATAATACATCACAATGGTAGGTAAAAGTAAATTCACTTTTATTTTGTTTTTTTTTGCCAAGTGGCAAGTGACTGACGTACTTGGGAATTCCTATGTGTAGATGTGTTGTAAAATTCTAAGGGAAAACTACAAGATTACATGAATGCATGCAGTTGTGATGTTGCAGGGGTACACTGCAAGGAATCACCTGCTGTGTAAGTAATAAATTGTGATCAGAATTTTATATGGTGTTGGGAAAGTCATTGGTGTCATAAAAATAGTTAAAATGTATTACAACTCCATTTTTGCACTACAGGTATATGTAGACTATGGCTGATGACATGGTTCATAAATACATAGCATGCACAGTTGCCACTGCCCACAGGGCAAACAATTACAGAATTTATCATAAACTAGTGCATTGCCCCCCCCATGTGTGACCTTTGACTTGTGGTGACCTTGACCGCAGGATTGTTCTGTGCTTCAGGTCAGTGGCCCGTTTGACCAAATTTGTGGTCATAGGGGGGCCTTAGATGACTTTGACCTTTGGGTCACTCAAAAACCCTACAGATAGCTCTCATTTTTTTAGTAGCATAGATAGAAGATAAAAGGCCCAAAGTACCTCGCACCCAGGACTCGATTTTCAGTAGTAACAAATTTGTGGAGGGAGTAGTTAATTGCTCACAGCCCAAAGGCCCATCATTTTCCTTAGGCATTTGGGCCACACTCCCCTGTATAATAATAATAAGGCTTTCACACTGAAGACGGTGATCAATCGACTTTTGACGATGGATCGCCGTTTTGAAGACTTAGGGCAGCCGTTTTCTGAATTAACCATAGACGCGCATGCGCATAGCGCCTTAGTTACGATGTTCAAAGTTTTACAAAGGAAAGGATTTCAGAGCTGTGCTGCTCTCACGAAATATTCTTTTTGAGGCATTTACGGCAGGGGTTGTAGTTGACTTTTTAAATGCTGAGGTACACGGCTATTTTTTAAAATGATATTGATTGTCACCCTGGTTTGTTTCCGCACAGCAAATTGTTGAGTTTCTGTCTGAACTTGGAACGGACTGAGTATAAGGGAAATTCAAAATGGCGGATAGACTCTACATAAGAGCATTTATTGGACGAAAATGTGCTGTCATTGGTTTTAGTGTGGCTTTATTACCTTAAAAGGTGTATTTATGATATCCAGCACCTTATATGTATTCATTGGTAACTAGCTATTCCTGTGGAAGCTTATCACAACTTTTTAGTTGTTCCCGACCTTGTGGTTTTATGTTATGAACGAATGCGTGGTTCTATGGTCTAATAGCCACTATACAAAAATTGCGAATTCTTACAGATAAGCCGAATTTTGCATGTAAGATTAGTACACTTGGAGCTACTAATAATTAACAGTTCAGTGATAATAAAAAAATCTCAACTATTTGTTTAGCTAAGTTTGGGGACGCGGCTGTGAGATCACGAAATGCCCTTTTAATGTATATAATTTATTTAAGATTACAACATATGAACGTGGTGTATAGGTGTTGTCGTGAATCCAAAAGTCATGAGTTCGATTCCCACTTCTACAAAAAATGTTGATCTAGTATTTAGACTGAGAGATTGCAAAGGAACTTCGAGTGGAGGGGACTGTGATGTAACGTAGTAGGCTATTAAGATTACATGGGTGCCAGCGAGTTGTACCTGGGGAGTATAGGAATTTATGCTGTATAGGCTTCATTGCTTCCTTCATCCGGAAATTACAGTATATAAAGGATGCCACCCCCATTTGGGTTGACCAATATGCAATCCATAGGCTTACAAAATCATGTTTTTTGTTCATATAGGCCTATGTAGGTCCGTGTATGAAAATAGTAGTGATAAAAACTTTACTGATAGTGATTTGGGTCAAGAGTCATTATCCAAGATGAAAACTTCACATAATTAAATGTGGATATATCCTTTAATTAATGAAGTCTGCTCACATGATTTCAGAACGGCCTATAGATTATTACTGTAAAATATTTTAGTGACATTCAGGACCACTTTTCAGCTGTTCAATCATTCACCAAAGGTCAGGACTGACTGTATTTTCAATTAAAAACAATTTCTTCATGAACCATTGAAAAAAAAATGGCTCCTTCGTTACAAAAACACATCAGTTCAGTATCTGTACTGTGTATAAACGTGTACCTACAGAACACTTACTCGCAACCACCCCGGGCACAGTTAACTATAATATCAAAACATTCACATCTGAGTGATAAAATTTTGGGGAGAGTCTTTCCAGGGTAGTCTTTTTCTGTGAGCATTAGAATACAAAGCATTTCCGCTACAATTTGAATTGCGCAGGTGCATCCGTCCATGGAATACTGAATCTTTTCAATCCATATTTTGGTGATGATCTTAATCTGTGCTATAACTGATTGCCCATGAAAAGAACAGCAAACAAAAACCCCTCAGCAGATATTGTGTGCCATGCAGTAAGTAGGGGCCTAGGTTTAAAAGGAGAGAAAGAAAATGCTCCGTTTCTATTTTGGAAACATGAGGATGCTAAATGCCAATTAGCAGATTGTCAGACTTTGAATCCCCGATGAATTGTTATATATTTTTGGAAGTATCAATTTGACTTTCATATTTCACGTTTGGGAAAACATATTTAAAAGCATGGGACTAGAGTCAACAAAAATGTGGCAACCTAGGTGTCTGGGCCAAGTTAAAAAAAATGTCACTCATAGTGTGGATTATTGTACACTTTCCAGCAAATTTTATAGTAGCCTTTCCCAAGGACCCCAGATTTTACTGGAAGTGGTCAAAACATTGATGTCTGAAGAAATTAAGCTATGTAAAATCTTAGGGCTTAAAGATGGTTAAGTTGGATGCCGCATGTTATGAACGAAAAAGGGCACCATTTGGGTCCACACTAAGCATTCAATGGTTGCTAACAAAACTACTCGCATAATAATAACAGATTAAAATATTGGTGTGTGAAACTCTTAGTGGTTAGTGTCGTTCAATCAAGATGGAAACTATAGATACGATTAATTCAGATCATCCCTGGCTCAAACTTGAATTATTTTGTTGACAGGGGAACAACATTCGATCAAATGAAAGACCCAACCTATCCTGGCCAGGGCTCCTACTCCACAACACGCTCTCTATAGATACGATTCTGTTCTGGCTCATTGGACATCCCAATCTACAGACAGATCTAAGATTTGGTGTTCCGGGGTTATGATTCAATTCAGATGAGGACTCCTGCAGTATGACGAGTAGACAGTCTGTAACCCATCAATGGCGGTGTTTTTTTTTTCTTCAAAGTTTACAAATCTGGATTCAGTAGGGATTTCCATAACCAGACATACACACATTTTCCTATTTTAGAATTCTCTTCCATTTTTTTCTGGGGGGGGCCATGCCTGTGTTCAAGACTATGCAGACCCATTAGTATCATAGGACCAAGGCGAGGAATCTTGAACATTGCTGCAGAACACTGTACTTTCTAATTGACCACTCCACACTGTTCGCATAATATTTTGTCTATTGTGATTCCGGCATTTAACCCGGTTTAGCCCAGAGTTAGTGAGTTATCCGGGCCATCAATCGTACCCTGCGACCTCTCCCGTGATCAGCCATCTCACCCTCATTCAGTATGTATTATTCCTCAGCATGTTCTATTACAAATACGGGATAAGCCCAGCCAGTATGATTGTGGACATGTGTCCATTTTCACGCTATTTACCTCATTAATTCATGATTAAACCAGTAGCACCAAACAATGCAGTGACCCGGCCAAAAATCCTGCGAACATTTGAGTGGTCAGCTGCAGTACTTATTTCAAAGGAACTCTGGACAGGAGTTATAACGGTTTGGTAAAAACTGCAAGTAATTGTACAATGAAGCACACTTTGTCATGAACATTTCTTTGATCTCAAGCATTAGTACCCGTACTATATAGCCACAGAAAGTGTTAACGGGGAACATTTCATTTCAAAGGTAGTTCCTGTCCTCAAGTATCACAATCCTTACTTATATAACCTCACTTTAAAGGTTTGCAACGAGAGATTTCACAAATCAGGTATCCCTAAAAATTTGAACGTACTGATTTTCGCCCTGATGTAAGCTTTCCATCTCAAAATATCCCCATTTGAAGATTAAGCTGAGAGATGGTTCCTTGGTACAAAAAATTGTTTGAATTTTAATATGTAGAAGCGCAAAATACAAAAGTCAGCCAGTATATATTGAAATATAAGCCAAATCAAAAATTGCCTTTGTCTCTCTTCTAAGACATTTTGAAAGCCAATACAAGGTAAGAAATCTCTGAGTGTCTATTTTAACTTATAAGAAATTCTATATGACTCAATATTTGGGTGCCTCTAATATCTCTGTTGCACCTTTAAATTCTCTTCCATTGCAAGAAGAAAGCAATATCATTGTTCAAAAACATTTCCCCCTTCGATTCATGGGTTTGTTATATTTTCCTAGATATCATAGACTTTTCTATAATGTAAAAGAGGACGACATGAGATCCACAAGGAATTTATTAAAGATTGGTAATATTTTTCATTCCAAAACACACCAACAAAGAAACCCTGATAACCCCAGAAAATGCAGTCTGCCATTGATTAGTGCCTTCCATTACATTAATCTTCATATTTTCCTATACAAACCCTAGGGGCCCTTTACCATTCCACGCTATGTCTGCATTTGGAAAGGCTGAGAATTTCATTCACACATGCCATTTCTGTGATACATTCAAATTGGAATTGGCAACTGTAAATTCAAGCGTTTTCGCTTTCCTTGGGAAAAATCAAATAAAGAAAATGCCACCTCACACAAGGAAACTCAAAGGCTCAAAGGGAAAAGGCAACATGTTTACCGTTACACAGGATTGTATTTTTGATTGGAAACCAACCATGCTAGTGATTGTTTAAATGAATCCATGTACATATAAATCCATGTTTGTTAAAGAGTCAAAAGTCAACATTAAAGTGAGGCGAAAAGTAGCCTAAAATATCCGATACCCCATTGCCATGCCATATAAATTTAAGGTTCTCTGAATTGGGCATGATGCTGTTGATTGTAATGATCATAAACACATGATTAATACTGACTAATAGTTCGGATACATTGCAACTTTTTCAATAGCTATGGCAACTACAAAAAATAAAACTTTCTCCGGAGATAATGTGCATATATTTACAATACAAAAGCCCACTACTTTAAACAGGGCGGTTCTCGAACCACAGGTCTCGCCTGCTTTCGCGCTTAATGTAAGACAAAAAGCCGCACACCAGAGTGGGGGGCGCACATGTGGCGTCCAGGGTGTACCAAAAAAAGTTCTGCAACCAGGAACTCCAATTTCTTAACTATAGTTTTACTCTTCCCACTATTTCATTGACACCACCCTAGGGGTCACAACATTTTCCATTGTGGAGATGTTCATCTTGCAAGTTGAAACCCCCCGAGCAATAAGTAAGAGGTTATTAGGAGTAGCACCCCTGGTTTTGCATTGATAGTATTTCTTTACTTCCTGCTCTTCATTTGACACCCCCCCAGCGGAGTCAGTCGAAACATTTTCCATTGTGGAGATATTAATCATGAGAGTCCTCAAAACAAGGCATAACAAGATGTTTAGGAGTAGACCCCGGGTTTGCACCATTTTGATAGTATTTCTATACCTCTCAACTTTTCATTTGACACCACCCTAGGTTTCACAACATTTTCCATTGTGGAGATAGTAATTTTGAAAAGTCCCCACATGAGCACAGTAAGAGATGTTGTTAGGAGTAGCACCCCCGGGTTTGCATTTATAGTAGTAGTCTATACTTCTCACTCTTCATTTGATACACCATAGAGGTCACAACATCTTCCGTTGGGAGATATTAATCTTTGTGAAATGTCCCCAACACCTATCATAACCAAGAGATGTAGGAGTGCCACCCCCGGGTTTGCATTATAGTATTCTTGATTTCCTGCTCTTTCCATTTGACTCCACCCCCAGGGCCACAACATTTTACATTGCTAGAACAATATTAATCATAAAAGTCATGAAAAATCCCTGAAAATTCACTAAATTTAGTAAAAAAATATGAAAAATTTATTCAATTGGCAACACTATTTTTGAAAAAATCATGTGACACCATTTTAAAATTTGCGTCGCCTACGGGGTCCAGAAGGTGGTGAAATGCACAATTTTGCGCGTATTTCACACATTTTCCCAGGAATGTTGTAAAAACAGGCGCTGCAACCAAAAGGACTGACCAGAAGTAGTAGAAAAAACCATTTCAATGAAAACATGGGGCACTGTTCTAGCTATATATATTGATGTTAATTACCGTTGTTGTGGTGTACTCCCCCCCCCCCCCTTTTGATAGTCTTCTTGTTTTGTACACCTGGTTGTACACCACCAATCACACACGCCATGTAAGCCAAATAAACAAATGCGACTACTTTAGGTAAGGTTAAAGAAACTCAGAATCAAATTCTTTTTGAGGGTGTTTTTCCACGACCATTGGACAACCTGAGAAAATTTGGTTGAAATGGGACCCAGCATTTAGCCTGGTTGCAATTTAAAAAATCAAAGAATGCCCCATTTAAGTGGCCCCACATGCATTTTGACCACAATTATTCACACAAAGATGTTACCATATATAGTCTCATGGAGCGAAGGAATTTGCATATCCCATGTACCATTATGCGATACAGCAATTACGCTATTTAATTAGATCAATTGCATCAAAAACAATGCCCTTTAATTGATCCACTTGGACTTGACCGCAATGTGATTAATCCAAAAGATGTACGGCATAGACGTCTCATGTAGCGAAGGCAATTTTGGCATAATCCAATGTACCATTTTCAGTGAAACAGCACAATTGCATATTTAATTAGATCAATTGTATCAAAAAATGCCCTTTTAATCGGCCCACATGCACTGTGACCCAATTATGATTCACCACAAGATGTATGGAATAGTATTCTTTCATTGCAGCGAAGGATTTGCCTATCCGATGTACGGTTTCAGAGATACAGTAATTACGCATATTTAATTAGCTCATTTGCATACCTAAGCCGCGTATCACACACGCTCAAATTGAAAAAAGATGCGAACCATGATAGGCGTTCATGCAGTGAAGGAATATTTTCCGTATCCAATGACCGTTTCAAAATTATAGCAATTAACGCTGTTTTTTGCATATAATTAAGCGCATTTGATCACTTAATTTGCCCGCCGAAATACGCCCGAAATCTAATCAGTTCGGGAACTCTCCTGCCCGCTCCCTTCCACCAAGTTACATCATCATACGCCTTACGGACACTCCAGAAAACGTGTACACAAGGCCTTGCGGGAAAATTTCGTTAATTATGCAACTTAGATTCACTTAATTAGCATAGTTTCCGCCCCAAATCAAACCAGGTCGAGAACTCGTGGGGCCCCGCTTCTTTCCACAAGTTACATCCATCATAGCCCTTACGGAAACTCCGGATAAATCGTACACAAGCCCGTGAACACGGACGTCAAGCCAGACAGCATGACAGCGACAGACAGACAGACAGAAGACGGACGGACAGACAGACAGACAGACAAGCAGACAGACAGACAGAAAAGTGATACTAAGTCTCTGCCGAAACAAAGTCAGTCGAGACAAAAATTGACAATGATATCAGAGGGTTGTATTTTGGGTAGACGTTTCATATAGAAGTCCATAGATGCAAATGAGTTTTTGCCATTCATTCCGTCCAGCGCTGCTGCACAACGTCAGGCAGCGCATGACGGAATAAAGTGTAATACCTCATTTGCATCCATGGAACTTCTATATGAAATGTCTACCGTATTTTAGAAAGGTTCATGAAAAAATCTAAAATGGGTGGTATTAAGGGCGATTTCAAAAGGGTATTGTCATGATAAAATATCACAGTAACTTCACACGTAGGTCTATTCAAAGTTTAGTATGTGTGCAAAGTTTAATAATGTGCATTAAAACTTAAAAGTTCTCAAAGAGAATTTGCTCTCTTCTCACACTTCCTCTCTTTCCACCAATTATGTAAATTTTTTAACTCTAGTTAACGCAATATTGGCACATTTTTTGAAAGCGCCCCAATTTCAAATTTGATATTTTTGCACAGTTACGTGGTAATGTCTATACCTGCGATTTTTTACGAGAATGCTAAAAAATGTGTATTTATCACAAAATAAGCGATTTTGGTAATTAGAATTGGGATCCCAGGATTGTGCTTAACGGCAGAGTGGAAATGCTACGTTTGGTCCGTCCTGATGAAATAGTGCCACCCTCCAGAAAATAACCTCTAACTTGACATTTCCCCGAAACTATTAAACAAACTAAATGGATGAGCGTAGACACGGACATGGCGTTATTTCCAGGCTTATTTGTACTTGGAGGCCGTTTTCCCAGCAGCAGTTTGAATTATTATCGGGGATCCCCGATAATAATTATTCTACATGTAGTACAAAATTCCTTCGTTTGTGACACCATAGACCTTTTCGAGCTTAAACATACACCGGTATAGTTTACTAGTCAGTACCAATGCAACCGTTTAAAATCTCCAAAATTTTGAAAAATTGGGGGCGCCTTTCAAAAAAAAATGTGCTTAATAGGGCTTTAACAGACAGAAATTATTATACTGTGATCTTGGGGGCAAAAATACACAGCCAAAATTATTTGAAAATTTTGGAAGTTTTTTTTTTTTTTAAAATTTCAAGCATAAAAATCAAACAAGAATTCAATAAATAATGTCCTTTAATCTGAAGTTTACAGCAACTAAAGTCACAAATTTATACAGTCTGTAATAAAAAGCTGTAAATTTTGCACTGTAGTTCTAAATGGAGTTAACAGTGACCAATAATAAGCATGGTTAGCTTACAGCGATTGGAATGGTTAGTCAAAGTTCTATGGACGTAAATTAGCCAATCAGAGAGAGTGGAAAAAAGAAAGATTTGTAGGGACAAATGTACAGAAGATCTATTTGATTGGTTACTCAGAGGTTTTATCACATTATTATATAGTAATGAGCCAAATAGAGATACTGAAAAGAAGGTGGTAATGCTCAGAGGGTTTTAAATGGGAATTATGCTACTAAAGCGTGTTTCTATTGAGAGACGGTCCGCATTTTACGGTAATCTCCCTCTTTACCGGAGGAAAGGAAAGAGCAAGGAAAAGGTGAGAAACTGTCAGTTTCTATGGGGGCTGTTTACCGTGTAAAATACTCCCTGGCTGCTGTCGATCGACTCCACAAGAAAACTTTGCCGGCAAAAAGGTCGTCACTGAGGTCAACGCAAAGCATTGTGGTTTGACCTTTTCAACAAACAATTTGAGGCGGGACCTGCGATTGGGAGATTGATGTCGATCTTTTGATCATTTTGCAGTCAGAATTCCCCGCAAAATTCAGAGGCAAATGATAGGTTAGATGGCGTTAAATTTCGTGAACGTCAGTTTGTACAAGCGGCGAGAGGCGAATATGCTTAAGATCGAGGAGGCACAGCCGAATCCTGGCCCTCATTTCTCTTGTTAACGTCCACACAGGGCCATCGTCGATCGTAATCACGCGGTATTATCAATTTTCCGTTTCTCGCATGCTTGCGCACGTGCGGACGGAGAGTGTGTTTCTATTGGCGGTTACGGTAAAGTGAACCGCTATTTTCCTTCATCGAGAAGGAAAAATTTTGCCGGGTTGATGTACCAGGAAATAGCGGGGGAGGTCAGTTTCTATTCGCACATTTAATCCCCTTTACGTCTCTATCCGGTAAAATGGTCAGCAATAGAAAACCACACTGAAGGGACTAACATCATGTTAAGAAATACCATGAAAAGATACAGTATCCAAGTGATATAGAAAAGTAGTAATCTTTAGCACCTACAAACAGGTAAGCCAACCTATTCAAAAATTTGCAAGTCATCAAGCAATCCAGTTTTTGGGGTGGGTTTTATTTGCAAACTCTTCACAGACAGCAGAGTAATAAAAAAAAAATCAAGCAGCAGTGCTTTTTCCAAGCCACTGATTGCTGATTGTGTCTTCTAGTAAACCAGTATTTTTTTATTGCCATGTTACATGGTTTCAGTACTTTTTATTTGGTCGATGTAAACAAGTCCGATGCACATTTCCAGTATGGCGTCTAACCTCTTTTATCTTATTAAATATATGCATACACACTAATCAGGTTAGCCGTAAACATAAAAAATCTCAAATATGCCAGTGTTGCCAGTAAATCAAACCAAAGGTCACACAGTTGATTGCTCCGGCGGACCTTAAATTCGCACAAACAGCCCATGATCCGAACCTTGAGAGCTCGCCCGTACATCGCAATTCGCCGAATAGTCAGTATAATGCGAAAAAAAAAAAAGGGTAATTTTGGAAAACACGGAAACCAATTTCTGATGGACAGACATTTGGCGGACAGGAGTAAACTAATAGTCTCCAGACCTCGTTGAGGCGAAAAGACTAAAAAAGATATTTAAAATATCAAAAATCCCTATGGCACAGATCAGCAACTGAGCTGATATTAAATTTATGAATTAAATAAAACTGCACAAAACAGTTTGACAGGTCAAAACCAGTGACGTTCCGACTGAAAATGTTAGTTCTATATTCTTCTATGCGGTTAGAGCCAACTAGACAGTTTATCTTCAATAAATCAAGGGCCACAACAAAAAAAGCCCGTGAAGCCACAAACAACACTATAATTAGCTAATAAAATGGCAAACATCGTGTCAAGTCATACAATGAATTACAAAATAAGCACAGATGATTGTTGGTAGCCACTTTGGCCATCCCAGGCCACACCAGAGCACCTGTGATTGCCAACTACTCGTACTGAAGCCCCCACAATTGACCCGATCATCACTACGTGGCATGAGGCCTTCAGCCTGTTCATGGGTGAATGGACAGTTTTGAAGTTCTTTAGGTCCCAAAAGACAAGAAATCAAAGGAGAACTCAACGATGGTTTGGGTAGGGACGGACATGTCTTCCAAGAATTCTAAAGTGATCCATGGCAGTGGGTACCAATTTTAAGAAGAAAAAAATGGACCCCATTAGTGTAACCGAGAGCCAAATTTTCAGCCAAATGTACAGAAATATTGTTTACTATTTATCAAATTTTCCTTTTTTTATTTTTTTAAAATTTACCATAAAATGGGGAAATGTGTGAGAACTTTCTGAAAATGGTAGTCCCATTCAATATTACCCACAAGGCAAACTCGTATTTTATGCGATGCGTAAAAATATGTCCCCCCGAATGTTGCGATCACTAATTGTGATAAATGCAACTTCAATTTTACCCTACACCCGACCCAATCTACCATTGACCAACACTCCACCCCCTCCCCAAAAACCCGCAAAACCCAACGCCCCCATCCCCAACACCCCAAACTCCCCAACACCCCACCCTCATCCCAGACCCCCCCCCCCCCCCGACAACACCCTACCCCCTCCTTAACACCCCTCAAACCCCCAACCCTTACCCCAAATACCCTAGAACCACGGCCTGCCTTTCCCCCAACACCCCGCAACCCGCCCATCCCCTCCCCAACAACCCGCCAAACACCCTCATCCCTCCGCAACATCCTGCAAAACACTCCCTGCCCTCCCCAACACCCGCAATAACCAGCCCCCTCCCCAACACCCCAAATACCCAACTCCCATCCCCAAAACCCCGCAACACCCCACCAGCCCCCACACCCCACTCCCTCTCAAACCGAAACCCATACCCAGAAACACCGACCCCCTCCCCAACACCCCTCCCCAACAACCAACCCCCATACCCACACCCAACCCCCTCCCCACACCCACCCCCTCCCAACAACCTCACCCCCTCCATAAGCATAGTGGGCTCATAGGAAGGAATTTTGCCTATCTGAGTGTACTGTTTCAGGCAGATACAATTGGCAATATTTAATTAGCTCTTTGCATACCTAAGCCGTATTATCACATACTTTCAAATTGCAAAAAGATATGCCCCATGATAGGCCGATTATGCAGTGCAGGAATTTAGAGTATCCAATGTACCTGTTTCCCCAAAAATATAGCAATTACGCTGATTTGCGCATATTAATTAGCTCGTTTGCATACTCAATTTGCACGACATACGCCAAAAATCTAATCAGGGCAAGAACTCTTCAGCCCGCTTCATTCCACCAGTTGCATCATTATACGCCTGACGGAACTCCAGCAAAAATTGTACACAGGGCCTTGCAAGGAAAATTCTCTCATAAATTATGCAAATAATTACTAATAGCATATTTACGGGGGCCACAATCTATAAGGTCGAGAGAGAACTCATCAACCCGCTTCTTACACCAGTTAATATTGATCGCCCTGATGGGAACTCAAGGATAAATGAACAACATGGGTAACTTTTTGTCACAAGACGACGAACGGACGGACGAAAACGGACGGACGCTGCTCATTTCATAGTCCCGTTACGAACTCGTTCGGGCGGGGGGGAGGGACAAAACTGAGGGGTATTGATATACCCCAAATGACTGAAATTAGTTTGGTCATATAATTTATTTTCAAGAAAGGCATTTTTTGCCACTGTTGTATGGAAAATGGTTGTATTAAAGACTCCTGTAAGTGGCCAAGTTTAACATGCAATATATGTCAAGAAATTATGATTTTTATGCATTGTTACAATAAAAGTCAGGTCCGACTTATTATTATACACAAAACAGTCTAAAAAGGCTCTTCAGATTGCGATTTAAACGCCTTTTAGTGTTGTGTTTCACAAAGGAGGAAAAGGAAAGGAATGTAATTTATAAGGTGTTGATATGATTTACCACTAACAATTTAGACCACAAAATGGGTATTTGAGTTGGGGAAAAAAAAATGACTGATAGTGGCTTTAACTATTCACACAAAATATGGGAAGCATTATGTATATGCAAAAAACATGTGTTTGAAAATCGAGGGCGGCCTCCTGGAAAATCTCCGAGTCAGCCTGAAATATTTAATGATATCTTATAATTTTGGCTATCATACCTTAAACTGTTTATGGTGGCATATCACCTTCTTGGGAAGTCATGTCATACTGTGACACATGTCCGTATAAAGGTCCCCATATAAAAGTAAGTAAAAGCTGTATCACCGACTTCTGATACACCAAGTCGCACCTTTCCCACAATCATATAAAAACAGGTGCGGATCTATGGAGAGGGAGGAGGGGGCTCGCGCCTCCCGGTAATTCTGCAAAATCAGCCCATTTTGGACAAGTTCAACCTTTCAGCCCCCCCCCCCCGGTAATTTTGACGTTTTTCAAATCCTGGATCCGCCCCTGAATAAGGTGCATCTTCGCATTGCCCTATCTGTTACAAATAAAGAGGTCATAATTTTCCTGGGATCGCTATCACTTGTCCAAACAGAGGAGGTGAAAACTAAAGTGCTTTTCCATACTGGTAGATATTGTACACACTTACCCCACCATTAATTTGACTCACAGAATGTGATGTAAGTTGGAGTTGTCATAGTAACTGATAATGCGTGTGTACAACTTCTTTGCGTCATGTGTGTGTACCCAGATACCCATTACATATCGATGGAGATATTGCTATCTATCTAATCCAGTTTGACGTTGAATAGGAACATTGATTACTTTGCGCTTACAGTGAATGTATTGCATAGTTTATAATGGTCACGGCCAGGGCTGGAAAAAATGTAAATTTCCCGGGAAGCAGAATACGATTTCCCGCCGGACAGCTTCCAACATAAATGAAATCCTTCACCTCCAAATTGATTCCTAAGGGTCCGGGGATCGGCGTTTAGAAAACCAGCTTTACACGCGCGATTTTCGGCAATTCCGCATTTTTTTCTCGCACTGATAAATTGGTATTTCCCCCGCCAAAAAAACGCTGAAAATTCACCGAATCCACATAATTACGCACCTAAACTAAAGGGTCTTGGTAGACAACAATATCCAAGTTACAGAAGTGTAAATCAATCAATCAATCGATCACAAAAAAAGGGTCGCCTTACCTATAATTCCCTCCCAGACCTTTAAAATGACGCGTAAATGAATACAAATATTCCCCAAGCGTGTCAATCATAATTGCATGGCCTGACACGTTGCCTCGCCAATCGTATATAGCGCGTTTGTGTTCTTTCCTGGTTCAGTATTTACAGTAAAGCAATTACCTCGCCCCCATGTATTAAATGGATCAAACCAAACAACTAAGTGAACATAGCTTCCATTCATATGTTAATTGCAAGTAAACAAAAATAAACAACGGTAATTAAGTCACAATTATTTTTAAAAAATCATTTCAGAGATGTCTAACATAGATTTGAAATCAAAATAAATCATCATGAGTTGTTATTGCTGAAATACGTCATGTAGGCTGTTGAAAAAACTACAAAATGGCCGACGGCGAAACCCGACAGCATGGCCACGCGGGATATTCTACACAAAAAAAATATTTATTTAGAAACCAGTTTGAATCTTAACCCGGTTGGGTGTTAAATTGCAAATTTGTGATCAGAAAGTACAGTGGATGACATGGATTACCGTGGTCATGGCTGAAAAAGTCATGAAAGACGTATAAGTTGAAGCGTAGAATGGCTTGGGGAAATGGAAATTTTGTAATCAGTGTTTTTCCCGCGGTACAGCAGTTCGCCAGCTGGCTGGTGTAGCCGTACGGAGCTCAGCCGGCCGCTGGATAACTACCAGAAATTGGAACCCAACGCCGGGACATTTCGGGAATTCATTTTGGACCTTTGTTTTGGATATAAAAAATGACTCATACTTCAATTTTTTATTTTCCTCTTTTTGTTTTTTCAAAAAACACTTTTTCATTTTTTCTTTTTCTTTTCTCGCGTCCTCATTTCACGCGCGGATGCAGATTTTCCAGGAAGGGAAGGAGATCCAAACCCCACTTTTCCCCCCACATGGTCAACGGCCAATTAATGGAAGCCTTATCCATTAGAAAACATAACATACTCTTACTGTGATCGTGATTTTTTAAGGAGGAATATATCATTGGAAGGGCTCTAAAAATATACCAGGAAGGGAAATTACCCGTTCTAGTCCTTTTGTTTGACAACAAGCAAGAGCCTCAATTCAAAGTTATGGCAAAAAATTAACTTTGTGAATTTTAATCATATTTCTCAGTTTGCAATAATTATTTTTATTAAGTTTTAAAGGCATCGTTGTCCTTGTATTTTTAAGAAAATTTAAATGTTTCCTTAGAATCAAATAAAATTAAGGCTTTATGTGGAAATAATGGAAAAGAAACAGAGAATCAGCTATTTAGAAATGGTAAACTTTGTCTTTAATTTACCCCTCATCGCTGCCCAGGACGGAGTAAAAAATATTTAAGGTCAATTGTTTCAATTCCACAAGATAGTTGAGAAACAGAACAGTCAAAATTATCTTACAGACTTCAGTGACTCTTCCTCAAAGTCCGAACATTTATGGGGACTAACTCAGTCCAGAAGAAATTTTGTAAGATTTCATGGAGGGTGAGGGGGATATCATCTAAAAAAAAAATACTTTTTGCTCCACCACATCATCCATTAAACCTAATACAGTTGGCGTCCCGCCAAGGCTCCAATCCTTGGACCCCTATTTTTCCTCATTTACATGAACGGACATCACTACATCTCTAACCACACTAAAACTAATTTTTTATTGAGATGAAACAAAACATTTTTCTTTCAAACCCTAACATTATGCAACTTTTTAACAACATGAATTCATGGAACTCGAAAAAAATCACTGACTGGTTTCGGGCTAACAAATTTCTCTCAATGTTTTTAAAAACAACTACATGCTTTTCTCTCCACACAACACTAAATCACCAACCAAACATTAACAATAGATAACAGACAATCTCCAGGTACACTCAACCAAATTTCTTGGCATCACAATCGACGACAAACTAACAATGGAATGAACACATCAACTCTGTCACTACCAAAGCGTCTCACGCAATTGGAACAATCTACAGGGTTAAACACCACCTTCCAGACTACACCTTAAAATCACTTTACAACACTAGTTCTCCCATACATTAGCTACTGTAACATCAATTGGCCTCAAACTATCATTCACGACTCACCAAACTGTTGTTTGTTTGTTGTTCGTATCCACACGTCCTGGTAATGGCTTTTGTGGTGGTGTCA
>JAMKCH010036705.1:0-14584 GCA_023653785.1 Ophioderma brevispina | reverse complement strand
TTCATCATCTCGCTATATTTAGCCTTTCTTTTTTCAAGATCAAGCCTGCAATTTCACCCTGATTTTTTTCTCTAAACTCTGTTACCAAACCTCACTGTGGGCCAAAAGCTTACACATGCGTCAATTTATTGTCTGTTGCGGAGTTGTAAACCCTACTGCGCATGTACATCTTAAACCCGATGTATCGTCTTCCACTTTTTTTGCACGTATGTTTCTCAGGCCCCGAATGAGCAAAACAGCCATCTTGAGCCTCCATGTTTGCTAGTTGCGAAGGAGGGGCAGGGACTCAGGCTAGTGAATGGACATCGCGCACGATATAGCACTCGCGTATGGTATATATTGTACTGCATGGCTGTGGAGGACGAATGACAATGATATAAACATTTTCGGACCAAAGTAAATATACTTACGATACAATGTATTAGCTAGAAGAAAGCAGGTCTGGTTACAACCGCAGTGGCAGGCAATTAAAAGGGGATGGCCCGATTAAGTATTATAAAGTTAAAGATTAATTTGATAGAAATTGAACCGGGGGGGGGAGGGGGAGTCTCCAACACAAATGACCATACGGGGATTGCCACAGGAATCGTCTCATTTCAAACCTTCTGGTATAGTCAATGATCCCTTTTTCATGCCAAATTTGGTATAGCAAATGGGGTCGGGTTTTTTTTTTCAAAATTTTTCGCATGGCTCGATTTTAAACTAATATAAAGATTTAATTTTGATTAGAATTGCTCTCAGGGGGTTCTCAACACTAATGACATTACGGGGTCGTGCACAGACATCGGATCCCATTTTCAGCCTTGTAATATTCAATTTTTCATGTCAATTAATTTTGTATAGCAATGGGTGGTCAAGTTTTTTTCAAAGGTTCTCAAATTTGTGGAAAATAGTCAACTTTTCTCAATCGTAAGCAAAATTTTCTAAAAATTGTGGGAACATTCTCAAATTTCTTCAATCCCGAGCAAAAATTTGCTTAAATGCAACATTTGAGAAATAAATGGCAAAAAATTTGGGTTAAATTTGGCTAAAACTTCCATCGCTGGTATAGGTTTGGGTACCTTTTGTGGCAAAAACAAAAATGTATAGCGATTGGTCCTATTCCAGACTCTCGGAGCTGCACGTCCCTACCCAAACCAACCCCCATGGGAATTGCCTTTACCCCAACCCACCTGTAAGTTTCGCGCCGATATGGATGTGAGAGTATGTGAGAGCCAGAATCATTTCCGTAGGTTTAGGCCCAAATACCTGCGACTTTCACAAAAAATAAAAAACAAAAACAACTAGAATGTCGCGGTTCTCGCTTTCGCGCTCGCATATTCAAGAATAAAGATGTGGCCCACCCCATGACCTTTGACCCGGGGCATGGGTCCTTTGATCTCATCAACATATGAGGGATTCGCATGGTGCATCCTATGACAAAAGGCCTTGGTTCCAATTGAACCTCAAGTTTTCAATTTAGATCAATTTTACATTTTTAGCCCATTTTTCACTTGACCTCCACATACCTTTGACCGTTCAACATGAAATTTGGACCTCATCACATTTGAGGGTTCCAATGTTGCACCTATGACAGAGTTTGGTTCCAATTGAAGTTAAACTTTTTCAATTGAGGTCAATTTAAAAAAAAAAATTAACAATTTGTTGACAACACACACACATACATTCACACCCCAAACACCACACATACATACATACTTGAAATGAGAGGCCTGGCACACTTGGACATACACCCCATTCAAGTACCGTGGGGAAACAAGCTTGGATTTTGATTGTCGACGCAATATGCATATGGCAAAGCCCTATTCAATACTGTGCTAATATTGATGGTTAATCCACTAAAACGGCATTTTTTGTTTATATCTTGGGGGGGGGAATGGAATGGGATTTAAGGGCTCAAAATTTCAGGACGATACAATAGAGAAAATAACGACCTTTAATCTGCATATCAAAATCGATACTACTTCTGGGTAAATCGGGATGGGGGGTCCCAAAGACGATCGGAACACGCACCGTTAATTCTTTGCACTTCATCAAAATTAGACATCATTACAATTCTTCAGTTTGTAGGTCTGCACCATGCCAACAAACAAGGTTGTGAATCTATTGTTAGGCGATAAGGCCTCGATGTTTGCATTCCCATTTTATGTCTTACAACGTGTGTTATATAGTGTGTGAAGGCAGTCAACACGATTTTTGCAGAGGATTTTGGATAATTGTCATACCAAAAAAATCACCAAATTTTTGGCAAAACAGCAATTTGGGACCCATAGGGTTAACAATCACTTGGGCTTCCCAAAATATTTAACTCCTTCCCCACCCCTACCCCGAAACCCCCCATCCCCGAAAAAGAAGTCTGCGCCGCCACTGCCAGGGACAAGCCAATACGGAGCATGCAGATTGGCACTATGATTGGAGCCAAGGGTAGGCCTATACAGAATTGCCACCATCTGTAGCTCCGCGGTGCCCGGAAGGGAGTGTTAAGAATTTGCAAAAAAGCCCTACTTCTTCCAAGCGGGGTTTCCCTCATCCCCAGTATTAGCTACGTCACTGAGAAACCCCTTTCCTCCGACCACCCAGCTACCCAACTGGGGTCTTTGGGAGGGTGTGCGCGTTCCTTGGTTTGCACATTAATTGGCAGTATTAAATAGTTTCAACCTGGCTTAATAGTCATGTTGATAAACGAGGCTTGGAGGAAATATATAATAGATGCTCTTTAAGTTTGGCGCAGGCAGAGTGATCAAACCGCCTCCCCCCCCCCCAGCCCCCCCCCCCCGTTTAGTGGGACCGCTCCACTCAAAATCAGCTAGCGGTTGCCCGCGCGAAGCGCGGCACCCCTAGTATTATTAGTTCCGTCATGAAATTTACCAAGTCGAATGAGTAAATTCATCATGGCGGATAGACTCATATACAAGTGATCCAGCGGATGGGTGTTAGCTGCAGTTATGGAGGAAGCACAACAGTGATGTGTGTCAGAGTTGGCCAAGTATAATGAATGGGTACTGGTTGAAGTTACAGATGGCAATTCGATCGCAAAGTCACTGATCACAAGGTCAGTGTGAAAAGTCATTGTTGGATGTCGCTCAATAAACCAATTAGGATTTGCTGGCCACTGCGTATGTAAAAAGGTATGGTCTGGTGTGTATATTGGGAGATTCTGTACCCTAGGACCTTTCAGCTAACACTGATTAATACAGCAGGAACAACGAGTGATTGTGAATGGCATCTCAGTGGCAGAGCCACAGATGAAGATGGTCACTTTATGTATTTTCATTAATATTTCATTACTTGTTTTATGTTCCAATGACTGGAAAGAAAGAAGAAAGACACTGGGACTTTCTCAAATATTTCAACAATACACATAGAAAAGGACACAAAAACATTTCCAGAAAAATAAATCTTCCCCATTTGTTTTGAAACATTTTTTTGCATATTTAAATGCTTACAAATGTATAATCACATTGTGTGTGACCATGTTTGTGGCAGTTCCGTATGGTCATTTGAAAAAAAAAGACCCATTGCTTTACCAAAACTGGCATGAAAAAATACATTGTTCCCGGACCACTTTTTGTGTCGCCGGCCTTGCCAATGGTCACGTTTGGTTGATGTGGAGTTCACATAGGGGTAATCAAAGAGGTAAAACCTTGTTGAAACCTCATATGGAGCCTTGGCCAGTGGTTCTTTGATCAACTATAGTGATTTCATAATGTGAGAAATGAGCCGGGGGGGGGGGTGTAATCAGTGCAAAAGGGTAGGTACATATATAACATATGTGCCGCCGATTATGGGTCGCATTTTCACGCCTACTATAACAATGGGTTAGTTTTTCCCCACCAGGCTACTATAAGATGGGTCACTTTTTGAGGAGGTCATTGCTACTATATAAATGGGTCCATTTTTCAATTTTTGGTGGCATTTACTAGGAAAATGGCGGTAATTTTCCGAATTTTCACTAAAATCACAATTGAAAATGGTTGATTTTTGATTTTTGGAAAACGTTACATGAAATGGGCCGATCCGATTTGATTTAAGATTACTTGAAAATGGTGCCGAAATTCAGGCCAACTATGGTGAAATTGCCTCGGGACCAACTATATAAAGGGTCATCATTTTTGTACCAATTGGTCACTAAAACATGGGTCGATTTTTTTACCTGGCGAACGCACACCCGTTACCAAATTTTGGGTCGAGTACCCCCCCCGGAAATGAGCATTGTAGTTGTTTGATGGCCACAGCCCCAGCAGAAAAAGCAAAGATGCGATTTCCAGCTATGCAGGCGACACAAAAAGATTCCACACCACTAATAGATCTGGTCTGGCCCCCATTGACCGAAAAGTGTTTGTGAAAAAGGTAAAAAAAAGTGACAGGATCTAAGTTAATTGAAAAATAGTAGAAACGGGAACTTCCTGGGCCATATTTTGTGTTAGAAATTATTTTAAAGATTACAAATTCAGCACAATATCAAGACAAAAGAGAGTGGGAGGCTTACTGGTAATACAGTTTACTAATTTACACCAACCACATAGGAATATTTTGACTAGAAGCCAAAGTTCAGAGGGGAATCGGGTTTTAAATAATGTGTCTAATGCTACAGTACCTCGAAAAATCTGTGGTCACTTATGGATTCTTCTGGCTGAATAGGGGGTACAAACAAACTATACATTTTGGAATCTTTATGACTAGATGGGCAGGCGCAATTAGGCATACATTCAACCGATTGTTGAGCATTTTAAAAAATTTGACCCAGTGTAAAAATTAAATTGACCCCTATTGAAAAAGTGATACCACAATTTGAGGAGGTACTACTACCATAGCATGATTTGTAGAGGGTCCATACTAACTACCAAATGTTGTCAACCTTTTCTGTAGTGGGATCTAAACAAACTCCCATAATAGGCCCTGTGGAAATTTAGGCTCCTCCTCTACATGGGCCATGCTTTATTATTAAGATGCGGGACATTGTATTGTATTGCAGAGTATGCTTGATGTGATGAAAATGGTTATATAATCCAAAAATCTTAGCCGCATAGGTATGTGGGTCTTATTATAAGGGCTGCCTCGTGTAGTCTCTTTGTAGCTTTGAAGGACAAAGGGTCGATCTAGGAATCACTTTAAGCTCCGTAACAAAGGGGAGCTATGCAACATCTTCCTGGTTCTTCATTTAAGTATAAATGGTCATGAAATGGAGGCAATGCTCTAAGCTTTGCTTTTCCAGGCGAGCATGCCCCTGAAGTTCTCAGGACTTTCTCATTTTTCTTGATACAAGTGTATTTGAGGATAAAAAACACCTGTGTACATGACAAAGTAGTTGTAAATACTAACTCAAAATTGATGGTGAAATATTAACTATGATTAATTATAGAGGGGCTCCTTCGCGCTGGATCCGGCGAGTCCTTTTGAGGGTCCATGGATCCCGCCCCCCCCCCCAGATACTTGAACACCACCAGTGTACGACCTTGCCTTGTTACCTTTGGGCAAATCAAATGGTTAAGAATTATTTGCTTCTGTGCGTCACATTCAAAAATTGATTGCAAGTTTGAAAACGGCCCCATAAACTGGGGAAAGATGGATGTTCCAAAGTCAAAAAGCCAAGAAAAACAAAAATATAGATTATGCATGCAGTTAAGCAAATCAATTTGGCATTTTTTGTCAAAAAAGGTAAAGGGACATGAAAGTTGACATACATAGATACAACACTAGAAATGCATACCAAAAACATCACAACTAAAAACCCTCATCAAAGTAATGTAAATACTCAGTAAAGATACACTGGTCCCCAAATATGGAATGCACTTAGGGACAGAGCATAAGCTCATAAACTCAAAAACCATTAGTGTTTTTGAACTAAATCTAAAACATGAATTGATTAATAAATATTCAAAGTCGTATATTTTGATTTAGGTTTAGTACTTATTAACTTTTTGTTAGTATATAACACCTTTGTCCTTTCCAATTTGTAGTTGATCACTCGATAATTGCAATACTTTCACATCCTTGCATTCATTTCATTTCTGACTGGTCACTATGTTCATATGTTCTTTTTTTTTTTTTTTTTTTTTTTTTTTTTTTTACCCCTATCTTGTTAAATAATTGTCAAGTGTCTTGTCTGTCTTGTCCTGTTTTGTTTGTGCTATCTTGTCCCATCCTGTTTAGGAATCCCATATTAATTGTAAATTCTGTAGAGTTGTAAGGTGGGGCCATGCTCAAAGTCCATCTCCTTGCATTTCAATTTAATGTCTTTACTAAAATTCTGTTTATCTCTTTATTTCTGTATGTTAGTTTATCATATGGAATGTATTGAACATGAATGAAAAAGCTAATAAAACTTATTGGATGAATTGAAAATTTCAGAAAAAAAAAGACTTGTCAATGCAACCCCCCAAAAAAAAAGTGAAAATCGATAAATTGTTTTCAATTGAATAAACTTTAAAAAATGCCCCCTTTAAAAATCCTGATAGCGACGAAAAAAGAAAATCTGTTTAGAGCGAGCGGACTTTCAAGTAGGGTCGGTAGGGCGAATTTTTTCTTCTTTTTTCTTTGAGGGAGCTCAAAATTGGCCAAAATAGCCCCCAAAATCTGAAAAATCAAGAGAAATAACAATGAAAAGTTTACAAAACAAATTTTCAACCATTTGCCAAAAACTGAAAAAATCAGGGCGGTCGGGCCCGTAAAAAGGGTTTTTATTTTCGTCGCCTTATGTGCCTGATTGATAATTGTTCTTGGCATTACAATCGTTTCACATACAAACTACTTTTTCAAGACAACTTAATCAACTTGATAGTATTAACAAAAAATCAAAAAAGTGTAATGCAATAATATTATGAAAAGTTGGTTCAATATACAAGACTACAGACTACTATCTCCAGCCTTTTTTTAAAAAAAACAATGTGCAACCAATGACAGGAATGTTTCACCACTTCTAACACGTTGCATAATATTTCAAACTTGTCTTTTTTGGCCCTTTCTCTCTCTGCGTTTCTCGTAAAATTCTGCTGTGATGCTCCTCAAACCAAATGGGCAACTTTGTAGCATATTACATAGTATACTGTCAGCAACACCCCAGCTGGACTTGCATGCCTAGAAAAAGAGGACATAACCAAAACAATGAAAATTGTCATGGATTAAAAATTTAAAATCAGGTCAATAAACACCCTGGGCATTTAAAAATCACTGAAAAATAATTACATGAAAAAAACAATTTTAAGGAATCAGATTACACAAAAACCTGACCTTTAAGAAAGCACTTAAATTTCAATCTAGCACTGGAATGATTTGGGTTTGGAGGCTAATGGGGTCAAATTTCACCCAATTCTTTTCTCCCCCAGTCCCCAAGAAAAATTGACAGATGTTTGGCAAACATTAACTATTAACATGAACAAGAGCAACAATGGTGCTGTAGCTCAGCAGGTTTCATAGTATGGGCCTTTAAGCAATTGATTTGTGGCACAAGAGGAATTTACCAATTTTGAAAAGAATGCCCATTTAATTGGCCCATGTGATGTTGACCCAAACCGGGTGAAACCTCAATAGGCTTGGGTCAGCAGTTCTTCTAACCAAGTCTAGTGATTAACAATTATTGATTTTGCTGGAAAAGAAGGAATTACAGATTTCAAAGGAATGCCCCTTTAATTGGCCATGTGACCTTTGACCAAATCTATGAACAACCCATATGGACCTGGGTCAGCAGTTCCTCTGACCAAGTCTGGTGAATTATAGAATTGGTTTGTGGACAAGAAGGAATTTCTAGATTTTCAAAGAAATGGCCCTTTAATTCGCCCAATGCCTTTGAACCAAATCTATGAACACCCCATATGGGACTTAGGTCAGTGGTTCTTTGTACAATAAATTGGTGATAGCACAATATGATGTGTTTATCAAGCAATAATGAGTCGGAACGTCCAGTATTGATTATGAGATATAGCATAACTAAATGGAGGAAATGTAATTTTGTGTCTATTGTTTTTTCAACCTTCATCTTGGAAATTAATTGGCTTTAAATGGGGGATTTCAGCAAACATGTAGGCTTTTTATCTGATTGTCATACAGCTACATGAAAAAGTTAAAGTAAAAGTATAAAATCAAATTTGACCGACTTCAGACTCATTTTGCTTGATGCATCACAAATGATTTGTGGCTACAAGGAGGAATTTTATAGATTTCAAAGGAAGCCCTTAATTGGCCCATGTGACCTTGACCCAAATGTGGAATACACATAAGGGCATTGGACAGTGGTCCTTCTTAGCACCATTTAGTGATATAGCAATTGATTGTGGCACAGAGGAATTAATAGATTTTCAAAGAAGCCCTTTAATCAGCCCATGAGATTTTTGAACCAAAATCTGTGAAAACACCCCATAGGGGACTTGAGTCAGTGATTTCGTTTTTTCTGAGCTACATTTGGTGATTATGCAATTGATTTGTGGCACAGAAGGAATTATGAGATTTTCAAAGAATGCCCTTTAATTGGTCAGTGATCTTGACCCAAATATGTGAACACAAATGGGCCTTGGTTCAGCGGTTCTTCTGACCAAGTCTAGTGATTATAACAATTCGATTTTGTGCACAAGAAGGAATTTTATAGATTTTCAAAAGGGGAGATGCACCTTTAATTGGCACATGTGACCTTTGACCCAAATCTGTGAAAACCCCATATGGACCTGGGTCAGCGGTTCTTCTAACCACGTTCTAGTGATTATAACAATTGATTTGTGGCACAAGAAGGAATTTATAGATTTTCAAAGAAGGCCCCTTTATTCGGCCAGCGGACCACCATTCTGAGACCCACAAACTATCGTGAAAACACACAATATGGAGCATGGCGTTCAGCGGTTCTATAACCGTCTAGTGATATAGCCCATTAATTGATTCTGTGGCACCATGAAGAATACAGATTACTCAAAGAATTTTGCCCATTGAAATTTGGCCCCCGTGACCTTGACCAATGTGACACCCCATATGGAAGTGGGTCAGCGGTTTCTTCTAACAAGTTCTAGTATTATAACCATGATTTGTGGCAACAAGAGGAATTTAATTTATGATTTCAGTGAATGCCCTTTAATTGGCCCACATGACCTGGGACCAATCTGTGAACACCCATGATGGACCTTGGGTCAGCGGTTCTTTCTAACCAAGTTCTAGTTGAATTATAACAATGATTTGTGGCACAAGGAAGGAATTGATTAGATTTTCAAAAAGAACTGCCCCTTTTTAATCGGCCAACTGACCTTGACCCCAAAATATGTGAAAACACCCCACATGGGCCTTGGGTAAATGATTATTCTGACCGATATTCGCTCCAATCGGCCCAAGCGTTGGCAACAAGAGCATTATGGCACGTGTAACAGACAGGTGATAGATTAGATAGATAGATAGAGTCAAACACAGTGCCATAACAATAGCTCTGCATACTAAGTATGCTGAGCTAAAAACAATTTTAAGGTAACCCAGTACAACAAACCTGACCCTTTTAATTAACGCACTTAATTTCCCATCTAGCACTGGAATGATTGGGCTGGACCTTGGAGGCTAATGGGGTAATTTTCATCCAATTACTTTTCCCCCCAGTCCCCCCAAGAAAAATGACAGGTTTTGCCAAAAATTAACTAATGGGGCCAGGTAAGAATCTGCAAAATTGTGTGTTGTCCCCCCCCCATTTTCACTTTTGCTCTCCAAAAATTTTATTTCCCCCAGAAAAAGTGTGGTGCCGCCACTGGGTTTATATTTTTGCAGGCAAGATAGACACTATATCAGTTTGATTTTTTTTAGCTGAGAGGGGAGGGAGGGGGTGGTGAAGTAATCCCAAATTTAGACTCGCCATTGGTGAAGAAAAGTGAAATCTTGATGAAAACTTAGGAATAATGGACAAGGACAAATTGGTTTGGGTTGCACTCTGTATTTGCCGTAAATTCTTTCTGATATTTTGGGTGAGTTTGCTATATCGATGAGGCTTGGCTGTCATCGTCTGGAGAGAGGTAAGCTTATTTGAAGCTTTTAGGATTTGCATAAATATACAGTTTTGCATAAATAAAGCGGGAGGGGGGGGGTTTTTTTGCTTTGGGGGGTTACTATTTGGAATAGTTTAAAATCAATTCAACAAGCTAGATTTATGGTTGGTCTGTGTGTGGCCAGTTTTCAATAAAGACCAGTCTCATCCTCCCTGCATGTATGACCAAACATTAATAGCACCCTCTCTTGACACTTGAGCACATACTTCCCCAAATTACAAATAAAATGTTGGAAATTTCATAGGAAATATTTACAAATGGTACATGAAATGGGCATCAAACTTCTGTTGAATTGAATTAACAACTGGGATTTAAACCTTTAAAATATGAATTAGCTTAAATTATCTCCATTTCCATGAACCATATTACATTGTACTCTAAAATGGACTATTACAAAATACTTTTGCAAAACAAACAAATAAGTTATTTAATATGTAAGCAAAATTGAATTTTGTGAGTTTGAAAGTATAGTAGAACATGCATAGGCATACAGTGTTTATTGGCCGTAAATTTAAACTCATTGGAATGGAAGAGTTCGATATAAAAGTGATTTCTGTGCATGTGGGAGTAAAACAAGAACAAAAAAAACCCACAAATTGACAAATTAGAAAACATTGCAACAAATTAATTCAATTGAGTTTGTTGACACATTGCCTCCTACAGGCCTATTAGAATTACTCAATGTCAAGGTCTGACCATGAAGTCCTTGTTTGATTCAAGGTTATGCATACTTGTTTTGATTGGGAGATCAATAAAAGGTCAGCTCAATTGTCAGTGCACCTATCTTAGTTTTTTTTTTGCTTGATCAGATCACAACACCATTTACGCTCCCATAGCATCTCTACTACTGGAAACCGCGCCACTATTCCGTACCCGCATCGCTAATTGGCCGCTAATCTTAGCATGCGCTACGTATGGGACTCCCTAGAGCCAAACGCGTGTGTTAAAGGCTCTGCGACTAGCTTGAACAAGGAATGAAAAACGGTTTCGCGGTCCTTGGATATCGCGAAATCAACGAATCCAGGTGGGTCCGATCTGATGTTTAGAAACGGGTTCCTGACAAAAAGAGACCAATTAGCTCACTATTTTTGTAAGCACTGGCGTGTGGCATGACTTGACAGCAGCAATCGAGAATTGAGCCAGCTGATAAGGTAAGAAAATTGCTTGTATGATCGTATTTTTCACGTTTTTTCGGCTTTTTGCAAAAATAAACCTATATTATCAACTAGTCAGCTAACTAGAACAATTTGTAGGAATTTTTGGCCGCGGTAAACGTGACAATAGGCCAAGTATTTTGCGCAATCTCCCGTGTACCGCATGTACAAAAAATCCGAATCAACGCTACTGACAACTGTGTGGTACTGACTTGATTTCCCACGCTCAGCCGTTTATTATGTGGTTGATAACTCCCCGTGCAGTGGAATATTTGCCAAGGTTTGCCAAGGTTCAACAATGGCCGGCGCTGTGTGTCAAGACAACAACGTAAATGGTGGTGAGATAACTTGTACATTCAGAATGCATAGAAAGCACATAAAGTGACTTTTACTATAATTCTGTGGTTTGTACACACAGCTTACTACGCCAATCCATGCCTCCTTTTGTGGAGGAGAAAACTGCACCTCTAAGGCAGCAAGTAATGCGAGTTTTGTGGACTGAAACTTTACCTTGAATGTCAGCCATACCATTTAGCCATAACCTGCTCCTAATTTTTTGCATAAATCATAAGTTTGAGTTCTTATTTTTTTTTATTTTATCATTCATTTGGGTGTTTGTGGCCATGGTGCAAATATTACAACACAGACGGGTGGAGGCAGAACCGAATTCTGTGTACCCTTCGTCGTCAATGCGTTATATTATGGGAAATCATGGCATTAGTGGTGTGGCAATTGGGTCATTTCTTGTGACTATTTTTGTTTCTGCTAAAAAGAAGATGATTGAACAACTCCAGTATTAATAGGAAAACTGCATTTATTGGCAATGGGGGCCTGACTTTTTTGCCCCTGCCCTAGGCAGGTTTACAGAGGGTGTATTGAATCCATCCCACAATTCACCATTGAGGGAATTTCATCTCCAAAGGTCATGGTGATTCCACAAAAATCCTAATTCTTACACATAAAAATACACGTTTCCCCGACACTTGTGTCAAAATCATATTACTTTGCGGTACTTAAGAATTACGTTCCAGGGTCCAGGTTGTCCCTACAAATTAACTCAAAAACTTTTTGTACTTGAGAGTTTTTTTACTCTACAGTACCTACCATATTGCTGTGCCTAGATAGTCCAGTGCAGTTCCCCAGTACATTGGATTGTCCATCATTTAAAAAGAACACATGTTACTCTCTCCTCCATTAGGATACCAAAATAGAATATCACCTGTGAGGGTAATTGGTATAAATTGCATTCCCCCAAATTCCACAAAAGGGGCAAAAGGTCCACTTTTTGTATTGCTGAATTTTTTGCAATAAAAAGGTCCAAAATTTAGAGAAACTAAAATTTATAGAAACGAAAAAGTGGAACAGAATGTCCACTTTTGGTGATGAGATGTTCAAAGGGGACCAATTTAGGGGTTCTAACGTCCATTTTTTACCAAAAAAGGTCCACTTTTACCAAAATTTACAAAAAAGGTCCACTTTTTCGAAGTCCCGCACCCCCCAAAATAAATCATGCTACGGCCCTTAACACACCCTAATGGCCATAATGCAGGATTTATTTTTTGGCGTGGTGCTGGATTTAAAAAAAGTTGACTGGTTGGTTACATTGGACACCCCTAAAATGGTCCTTTTTTAACTTTTTGAACACGAAAAGTGGACCTTGCTTGTCAATGTTAACTCAATTTTTGACCTTTTTTATAAAAATTCAGCAATTAAAAAAGCTAAAACAGCCTCATATCTTTTGCCCCTTCCTGTGGAAATTGGGGGTGTGACCGCACCCACCCCCCCAACACAGAGACCTGAACACAACAATTAAAAGCCAAAAGACACTAGTCCCTTTCCATAAAAAAGAATTTATATTTATAAATGCTGAAATATCAAGTCATTGAGCATATAACCTGAGATTAATACAGCCGCAATCAGTTTCGCAAATGGACTTTATTGTACCTATTTTCTAAATTTTGGACCTTTTTGTCAAACCATTCAGCAACCTAGAATTTTCTGGGCGGTCTCGGGCTTTTCGCGCACTCGCTATATTCAAAGAAATATAAGCTGTGGGCCGCCCCCGAAAAACTTAACAATTTTTACCACACACACACATCATACAACCCACACCAACACACATACACCATACATCCACACGCACACGGATTGCTAAGTGGGCCCTGCCAGCTTAGCTTGGCGGCCCCAAAAAGTTAACCTTTTGGCCCTTTTGTGGAATTTGAAAGCCATTTTGGGCCCTAGCAACCCCCCTGTGTATGGGGCCATACCATCGTGTACGTCCCAGAACAAGTGCGCGCACTTATGAGCAGCAACGGGGGTTCATCAACAATCAACAACACACGCTCATATAGTAAAGGAATGAGGGAGTTGTTTGAAAATGTAATAATCCATCGAATAACTCATTGAAGCACACTCCCCTCGGTGTAAGATTTAGGCAAACTTCCAAAATGGAATTTCGAATGGAATATTCCAATTCAAAAAGAATCTATATGCATTTATATACTGGCAAAAGTATCATCAAATTTCAGTAAGGTTATAATCGAATTCATTTCCGTGAAGTGTAACAGTACAATCGTCAATAAGAAGCAATTTAAAAGGTCAAATTTCAATGACGACTTTATCATTGTTCATCTAAATCGAAGCACATAAGTATATTGTAATTTAGACCTTTTGGAGGGTAAATGAAAGTCATAATCAAATTCAAGTTTACCTGGCATGAACTGCACTGACCCAAGATGCATTCATTTTTCTGAATGCGAATTCAGATCAGTTTTTAAGTGTAACATCTTCAACACAAAATTATAAGTTATGCTAATCCTTAGTCGAATAGTTGTCATGGAAAAAAATTTGATCACAACCTTGCCCGTAATCAACGTGGTATTACTGGAAGCATGTTAAGACAATACGCCTACACATATTTGTTTTTTAATGAATTTCTTTACAGCTATTATGTATTCGTCATTTACAAGCTTCATATCAAGGTTTTCTGAATACTGACCACCACTCACCTAATAAGTTCCCAAAGAATCCTAGGGCAAAGAAACTTGATACAACCAAAAAGGAGGCCAATTGCGATCAAGGTGTATGCCGTATATTGTCCATATGGATTATCTCTAAAAATGGCCACTGGGGTTGGGCTTCTAGTTACAAGTTGATATCTGTGTAAGTAAAGTGAATAAGTGTTGAGCATAAAACAGACCGTAGGCATATCCAGAAGTCAGCACTCAGAATTCAACTCAAAAGCAGGCGCATAGCTGAGGTAAAGCCCATTTGGGTGCTTGGGGAGGGGGAAAGTCCCTGGAAGCTCTAGGTTTATAGGTGCTTGTTCCGATCACCTTGGGAGCACTCCCCAGATCAAGTTTTTAGCTTCCAAAATCCATTTTTCTTTCCCCCAAAATACGGTAAAACGCTGCCATTTCAAGGGCA
>JAMKCH010036704.1:0-14519 GCA_023653785.1 Ophioderma brevispina | reverse complement strand
ATCAACACCATCTATAAGCCGTTGGGACGAGACAACCAACCCCGGCGATCCAAAGGTGGATAACCCCAGGTGCCACTCAGTTGCGACCCACCAGGTGCGACTCCTGGATGGCCCGCCTGGCCAGTGCTACACCTGCCATGTTAACGCATGCCGCTGAGGAGTGCTACCCCAGGCCTAGCTACACCTGGTGCAACTCCTAGTGCCAGCACAAGAGTGTGGGAAGCAACACCAGGTCATGTGACCCCCTCCGGACACAGTGACCCCAGGTCATGCTACTCCATGGTCACATGACACCTTGACTGCACCCCTGGAATGGCGACACCAAGTGCTAGGAAGAACAGATTGATGAACCCACGAACAGAGAGAGGTAAGCATAGATTGTAAGGAATTTAACATTACCATTGTGGGGATCTTAAAGTAAGTGTTAATCATAGAATCATTCATTAATGTTCATAAAATGGATGTGATTTGAACTGAATCACTAAGGCCAAAGGCGTAAATTTAGGAAATTGAGATGTAAGTAAAATAGGAGGAGAAAACATAATAAGAAATAACAACTGAGCAAGTACACTTGATTACTAGGAAATTTGCTTATATGGTAATAATCCTCAAAATTGTCTCTTGTTGCATTAAGCTGGTTTCATATCAGCAGATGCTTATGTTTACAAGTGGTAGCACCCGGGGGATGGGGGGCAATTGCCCTACTAATTTTTTTTCCTTCCCCAGTTTGCCTCCCCCTGGGTGAATATCAGCGATTTTTGGGGGGGTGGGGGGCCACATGTTGTTTCAAATATCTCCAAATTTTTTGGAATTTTTGTCCGCCCGAATTTCACTTTCCCCTGGCAAGCTCCTGGCAATGACCACATCCATACAGAATTCTTGGAAGAATATGCACCCCAAGCTGTGCGATGGCTCCAACTCTTCCTTTCTTCTTGCATGGGAACGTCAACTATTCCCTCCAGATGGAGAACTTCAAAGGTCATTGCAATCCTGAAGCCCAAGAACCGCAGCAACACCCCAAGAGAGACGGACCCACCTCGCTACTATCTCACATTATAAGCTGCTGAGACGACTGATACTACTCTCGGCAAGGATCATTGATACGTCGAGGCAAATTTCCACCGCACCCAGGCTGGATTTCGAAGAGGTAATCAACAACTGACCAGATAGAAAGACTAGTTAATGACATCGAGACAGCCTTCCAGAAGAAGCAGAAGATTTGAAGCAGTTCATAGACCTAATGCTGGTACGATACCGTATGGCATCGAGTTCTCTCTCTACTCAAGATACTCAAAATCTTCCATGAGTCAAGCTTGTCAAGTTCATTATGCTGCCTCATCCAAGACAGATCTTTCGTCCTGGAGGACATCAAATGGGCAACGCAGAGATAGTAGAAAGCGCAAACTTTGAAACGATGTCCCACAAGGTTCTGTCCTCTGGCACCGGTCCTTCAACATCACGTCTCTGATATGCCAACGAGAGATTGTTCGCAGTACTCCTATGCAGACGACACGGCACTTGGAATAGTGCTGACTCCTTTGAGTCCTTGAAACAGTGTTGCGAAAGGACCTAATCAACTATGAGCCAAATTCTTACACCGATGGCACTTGAAACACTCAGTAAACCAAGAACCTTAAAGCTATGTTTTCCACCTGCCAAATCGAATTAGCTATAAACGAGAGGAACTAAAACATCACTCTAGTGGAGAAAAAATGTCACAGACCCAAACACCGAAAGTACCTTGGCGTCACAAGGGACCGCAGCCTCAATTTCAATCAAAACACAAGGCAGTCTCTGCCAAGACGCAAGAGTCTCGTGTCTCAAAACCCTAGAAGGCTCGCAGGGACGGATGGGGTGCATTCTTTTGACACCTTAATACATCAATGTTGCTTTGGCATATACGCTGAATACGCTGCACCAGTATGGAGAGATCACAGGTATCATTCACGCAAGATTGATTGGCGTATTAATGATGCAATGAGACTTGTTAGGGTGCCTTTTGGCGCGCGTGTAGAATATCTTTCAATCTGTCTGGCATAGCTCTGGCAAACCTTAGGAAGAACTTTAAGACGATCAAGCTCGCCAAAAAATGTGATGAAAACCTGGTAGCCTAATCCCCTCACCAACACCCTTTGAGGATTCAGAGAATTCCACGGAATCACTTGCTACCCAATCATGACACTGCAGTCACAGTACCCTATCAATCATCCTGGATTAATGGAAGATGGTATGAGACACTGGTCATCCTCTACTTTGAACCTTAAAGCAGTTTGTGGACAGCCCATATGACCCAAGCCCAAAGATGAGACCTTGATAGGGAAAGCATGGTCAACATCAACAGACTCAACGGGCATTGGTCTTTGTACAAAGAGAACGTCCTTCACAAGGATCGAATTTGAACTTTCCCCCAAACTGCGATTGTGTGAGGCCACAAACCATTAGCCAAATCATAGATGGACTGTGAGGTCTACTAGTCCCCCAGAGAATTCCGCCTGATCAACCTGGATTGATGAACACTATTCAGCTGTTGAAGACGAATCTTCCAATGTGATTTTTGGACTTGCACGCAACGATACGAACGAACTTTTCCCCCAAAAAAAATAACTTTGCCTTTGGAGGGCATCATGTCGCTTAGAATGAGAGGTTGGACATAAGTAATAAAGTTCATGAGCGAAATAGCAACAAAGGTTTCCATATGGAGCATAGAAAAAATATTCTGGATGTTTCAAAAGTGTTTGCCACAAGGGATAAGCAGTTGCATATTTGTTTATAAAATTCCTGATGCAACAGATTGTAATGATAATCATTTGTAGAAGGGTCAAAATATATTACAATTTGGCCATGTTAATTTCACCCAGATGTAAATAATGTTGTTTGGGTGTTACAATCGGGAAAAGAACTTGGCCATGCTGTGCCTGGCCCAAGACTCGAGGACACAGTCTTGGACCAAGTTATAAAACATATTAGTGTTGTCCCCCACATTATTTTTTCACCGGTGTTAAGTTAAAATGTGTGTGTTTGATTTTTACAAATCAGAAAACCCCTGGGTCATTGCTGGCTGGGCCGGACTCCACGCACAGGACCGTTGGTGGCGATTGCACCCCATGAAACACCGACACAGCAGGAGGAAACGGAGCTAGGTCCCGTGGCGGATGAGACGCCAGCTGGCAGCCAGACACCCATGACACCAAGGACTCCAGCACCAGGAGGAGGCACACACCGTATGACACCCAGGGGAAAACACCTGGTGGGACAAGTGCATGGGCATGGTTCACTCCATCCTCAACAGGTGAGTAGTTGCAAAGTTTTATGTGTATATAGAATCAGAATTAGAATAGTGTTAACTGTTTGAAGTTGTGTTTGGTATATTTTGGTACAAGGGCAATATAAACAGTGCTGTTGCCTTTCAGATATAGCAGTTGTACATTCTGGATGTTATAAATGAAATATATTGGGGATATTTGAAAACTGTCGGAGTCACACTTGTTCGGGTTTCAAGGGCCTGCGTGCTAGAGGTTGGGCCCTTGTGTGGCTACTGTATTTGACAAAACCAAAGGTTCATTGCCTCTATTGGAAATTAGTACCCCCTTATTCTGTCATCATAGACTTAGGATTGAAATCATAGTAGGGAAAAGGTGGATTTTGGAAGCTCCTTACAGGGAAATTGGATATGTTGGTCGGTAAATTTACTCTCTTAATACACAAATCCATCGGAAATAGTGGGAAAAATTTGTTTGCTTGCCAGAAAATTAAACTTTTTCAAGGTGTGATGGAATTAGAGCATGTATACAGCTAGTGGAGTAGCCTGTTCATTTCTCACACAGAGAAAAGGTCAGTATTCTAATAGTAGCAGTCATAGTCCACTTAATGTGAGATGGTTATGACTCTGAATTCCATGATTAATCCTCCTTAAAATGTTATTTTGAAGATAGATTTGACGATATGGGACCTAAATAGATCTTTCAAAAGAACATTGGAATTTCAGAGCAAAATTACACTGTACGCGAATCTTATATGATGCGTAATATTAAAAGTGCTTGCCAGCGAGCAATTTACGAAAGGTTATATGCTACAATTGCTGCGGCCTACAGTGCCATGTATGACCCGTAAGGACACTTATCGAGGTCATTGTTTGTTAAACTTCGTTTTGAAATAGGTTCCATTGCATCAGTGGTGGATGCGCCTAATTTAGATAATTAAATTCAAACAAGATTGTCCATCTTGAAAAATTAGGTGATTATTAAAAACAAAACAAAACGTTATGGAATCATATTTGCTTTGATCAGACATCTCCTTATTTTGTTTTCCAACAGCTTGCGGCATCATGGACACAGAACAGAATGCAGGCTTGGCGATGGGAGAAGGAGATTGATGAGAGAAAATAGACCTTGGTTCTGATGAAGAACTGATGTAGGTTCCCTGAAGGATTATAAGGGTTCAAGTTTGAGTTGTTAAGGAGGTCGATTGTACCATTCACTTGCATTCAGCTAGTTTATTTGATTGGCTTACACATGATGTCAAGATGGCAAAACATTCCACAGCCTTATAGAAAATCTTTTGGGTGATATCCATTTAAAATGTGGATAGATTTTGTGTTTCAATTCCTTACAAATAAGTGTTATCTGGATTATGTTAAGGGGGAAAAAATGAACACCATCCCATTTTAGTATTGTAAAGTCCCAAATCTGTGAGTTTAAAGGTTATTTTCATCAAAATAAAATTACAAACACAACTTGAGCTTTGATTAATAAAGAGACTTTGGTGTTCTAGTGTTTTTTTCTTGGGATTTGGCCTCCCAGTATGTAATTCAGTACTCGAGTGTCAGACAAGTTTTTAATAATCAACAAATTCAATCAAATAACCAGTACATTTTGAAGTCTGTCATTATTTTTAACCTAATGATAATCTTATGCGTGACCTAAATTACAATTCCACACGGTAATAAAGGTCATGCTGAATATTTTTTAAGCTTTGAGGTGCATGGTAAAAATCAATGCACGCGCGCTAAGTTTGACGACGAAATGCACAAGCCCCGCAGGGGCGCGTTGTGTATGAGTCTGGTGCATTGATTTTGCCAATGCCGGAGGAACTAAAAATAGGCAGACATACACTAAATTCAAAACGTTATCACAGTGACCTTTTTACACAAAACGCTGGATACGTCATGAATCCATGCAGTTAGTAGTAATTTTCTAACGAAAGATGCAAACACCCCGCCTTATAAAATGAATAAATCAACGTCGCGCATAAATAAACATTTAAGCAAACCGCGTACGCTCATTAACATACGCACTGTTGCAATGACAAATATACAATGCATGAGTTTTGTCCACTCATATTTCTTCTTCATAATAAACATTTATGAAATATTTCTAACCCATTTCTGTATTACAGGTGTTTGCAGCCCCAGAAGGCTATGTGCCCATCCGACCCAGCCAGAAAATCAAACTCAACCCCAAACCAATGAGGTGGTATAGGTGGTGGAGGATTCCACATGCACTCAGAAGGTCCAGTGTGGATCAGGGCTAGCACAAACCACCAGGCAATTGCCCTTCTTGAAACCTGATGACACACAGTACTTTGGAAAATCTTGGTAGTTCTCCTCTCAAATTCAGTTTGATTTGAGTTAAAACAAAGGTATTGTGTTCTATGAGGATACTTAATCCTTTTAATAACATTAGCTAAGACTGTTTTAAAATTAGGGGAAAACATTATTTCATGGGCCTAAACTTGCAACAAGATCAATATAAACATTAATTAGTTTTCATGATAATCTAACATGAATGTACAATGTAGGCCACTTTTGTGTTGTGAAGGTCTATTTGTATGGATGGGAGTCCAATTTATGTGGTAGATAAACTACAATGTTTTGGTGAACAGCTAGCACATTCTACAGCCCCACAAAGGTGTCAACATCACACGACGCTGCGGCCTGACATTTCTCTGTATGGTCCATATACTGCAGTAGGGCATGAGCTTACTAATCGCTTTCTATCCCATTGTTATTCCAGAATGATGTTGATGAGAGCACACAGTGCTGAAGAAGCCAAGAAAGACGCTCATGAAACTCCTCCTAAGATCAAGAATGGCACACCACCCATGCGTAAGGCTGCCCTTCGTCAGATCACAGACAAGCACGAGAAATGGTGCTGGCCCACTCTTCAACCAGATTCTGCCACTGCTTATGTCGCCAACTCTAGAAGATCAAGAGCGCCATCTCTTGGTGAAAGTCATTGATCGTATCTTGTATAAGCTGGATGATCTTGTACGACCATATGTACACAAGGTATGAAACGTTTTTTTGCAAGCAACAACAATCTTTGATTTTCTTTGAAGTAAAAAAAGTTTATGAAAAAGCGATGTCATGCTTGCAATGCAGGCTAAAATAATCTGCAAAACACAATTTTGATGACAATTGAAGTATTGCATATTCCTTTTTGCTTTACACTGTAAAGTACTTCTGTGTTCTTAGTATAGTTGTGAAGGGTTTGGGATAGACTAAATGGTGTATAGCATTGTTCCCTTCTGAAGAATTTCTTTTCGTACCTTTGAAGTAACTCCTCACCTGATTCAAATTACAAAATGCTATTATCATTCCAGATTCTTGTGGTCATAGAACTCTCCTTATTGATGAGGACTACTACGCCCGTGTTGAAGGTCGTGAAATCATCTCCAACTTGGCCAAAGCTGCCGGTCTGGCCACTATGATCTCCACCATGCGTCCCGATATTGACAACTTGGATGAGTACGTACGTAACACCACAGCTCGTGCCTTTGCCGTGGTGGCCTCGGCTCTGGGCATCCCGTCGTTGCTGCCGTTCTTGAAAGCTGTGTGTAAGAGTAAGAAGTCCTGGCAGGCTAGGCATACCGGTATCAAGATTGTCCAGCAGATTGCTATTCTTATGGGCTGTGCCATCCTGCCTCATTTGAGAAACTTGGTGGAAATTATTGAACATGGTAAGTGTTGGGCTATGTAAACAACTCCTAATAATGAAAAGAGAACAAATTTGTTGGTGCAGAAGAAGTCACAGTGTTAAATTAGCACACTGACTCTTTGGTTGTTTTGTTCTCCTAGGAAATAGCATTAAATTAGAATTACTCAGCTAATTCATTAAAATTTGTTTCAATCATACTTCACTGCACATAATTCCCAAGTTTGCAGGAGTTAGTTTAATTTCCTTTGTTTACTATATTTTTTTAATTCACTAAATTTTTAAGTAATTATTCCTTTTAGCTAAGAGGAAAGGCCTTAAGGTATCCACATTTCAGGAGGTAGTTTTTAACCAAAATGTCTTTAGCTGTTTCAAAAATAAAGATTGGCTTCTTGGTATTTTTAGAAGGAAAAAAACAACATGCAAAAATTGACAAGTACAACATTACCTAAACCCTAATTTGTCCTTGCCTGCATTCCCCAAAAGACCCCAAACTACTATTCAAGCGTAATACATTTGTGACATTGTGGTTTAGGTTCCACAACCTTGCACAATGTCCTCGGAATTGTAGCATAATATACAAATGAGTAAAGGCGGCACAATCAACACTTATGTTCATGCATCTAGAGATGTATTATGTCACTACCCAACTTGAGTGTGAAATAAAGTGCAGTAGCAATGCATCAAATGGTCTCTACAATGTTTTAGAATCTCATGAGTTGCACTGTATTTTACAGATCCTTGAAAGCATGACAATATTTTAAATGCAGTTCAGTATAAACTCTTTGGTAAAGTGGTCCACAAATGAAGTTTACTATCCATTTACAGTAATGTGGGCTTTTACCATTCATGCACAAAATAAGTATCACCCCCCCACGTAAAGTTTCCCCCAAAGTTTCATACTAACTGTTAAAGTTTATAATTTGAAATGTTTATACAAACCTAGTTGTCCATTCATAGTATCACCTTTTCTGTGAGTAGATCTTTGTTTTTCTTCCTTCACTCAGGTCTTGTTGATGACCAGCAGAAAGTACGTACCATCACAGCTTTGGCTTTGGCTGCCCTTGCAGAGGCTGCTACACCATACGGTATTGAGTCCTTTGACAGTGTGCTGAAACCATTGTGGAAGGGTATCAGACAACACAGGGGAAAGGTAAGCGCCTGAAATTTTTCCCTCCAAACAAGTTTGGATGGGACTATGAAGTGAGCACTGCCTATGCATGCTGGGGGGGGGGGGGGGTTGACACCCTCAGATTTTTTTTCAAATTTCAGTCAATATGTTTTTTTGTGCTACAGAGGAGATCAGAAGGAAAACAATCACATTCCACTCGGTTGCGAGCTCATAAAGGTTTACACCCCAGCCTAAAATCGAGCATTTTCATTGGGCCATAATTTGAAAGGCCAGCCTTGGGCTCACTAACAAAGCAGATTTTACTGATTGCGACATTTGGCACATTTTATGCACCTTGTGATTCCAAGATCTGCTTGTTGATGGTTTTGTTGGGATATTCACTTTTTGCAGGACAACATTAAGATGTGGCTTATGCTCCTGGAGCATTACTGAATAGCATAATCTCTAAATGCAAGCACTGTTACATGACATTTGCACAAGCTGTTCACAACATGAAAAATAGCTTTGATCATGCATATAGGGACCATTTTATCTTGCAGTGTGCATAATGCACATTTCGTCAATAGCTCGCACTCCTTGAGCACAAAAATAACTTATGCTCCTGGAGCATTTCAGTTTGATATTGTAATAAATTCATTCTCTTACGGATTTAACTATGTCAACATTTGCCCTTAGGGTCTTGCTGCCTTCTTGAAGGCCATCGGTTACCTTATCCCCTTGATGGACCCAGAGTATGCCAACTATTATACCAGGGAAGTGATGTTGATTCTCATCCGAGAGTTCCAGTCTCCTGATGAAGAAATGAAGAAGATTGTGCTCAAGGTAAATAGTCTTTTTTTAAATTATTATTTTTAATTTTTGCTTGTCTCGTTAAATAAATGCAAGTATTTATATCGCGCGTTATACAATTAAGTCTCAAAGCGCTTTACATTTATTCCGCTGTCACTAGGATAAATCACATTTTTCACATATTGAAAATTCGGCAGTCAATTATAACAGTGCACAGTATAACAGCTCCCCATTTACACCTGGGTGAAGTGAGACAAGCGAGATAGTGTCTTGCCCAGGGACACAACATGTTGGCCACGGCGGGGCTCGAACTCACAAACTAATGGTCATTAGTCCTGCGCTTTTCCACTGGACCATGTGCTCTCTAAGATGGACCTCAATGGTTCAACAATAAACACAATCTAAACAGTGTCTCCGTATCTCAAGTGGTTATCCAGTATTTAGGTTCCCAGTGCACACAAGTGGTTTCGTAAAAAGTTATGAGTGAAACAAGTTACACATTGTGTACGCTAGAATAATGATACAACTCGCATTTCTATGATGTACGCAGCATCAGAAGCATGCTCCGTGATCATTTTTTTACTGCAGAAAAATAAAAAGCATAGGAAATATTTGATTTTGAGATATACATTGTACAAACTTTAACAGAATCAAAATAGTGCTTCATTTGGAGTGGTTTTGATTTAAAAGGCCTTAACATTATCTTGTCTTTCTTTCAATTCACCATGCTTTAGGAATTATGAATGGATAAATTTAACCCAGTATGTTATATAACCTGTCACACAATTGAATCATGCTAATATTGTCTTGGTAATCTTGTGCTTTATTCATTAGGTTGTGAAGCAGTGTTGTGCTACAGATGGTGTGGAAGCCCAGTACATCAGAGATGAGGTCCTGCCGTCTTTCTTCAAACATTTCTGGCAGCATCGTATGGCCTTGGATCGTAGGAATTACAGACAGGTGAGTGAATGGAAAGAAAGTTACTTTATTCATACCCAATGTTTAATGAAACATGTATACAGTGGAGAAAAGGGGGCATTTATTAAATTTATCTAGTGTATTTATACAATAATTAAATCTAGAACTAGACAAGCAGATGATAAAATAGCATTTTTGGTGGTTTCTTTGTTCATTTCTTTCCCCCCAGATTGCATTTTTTCCTAATTTTCTGATACCTCAATCACTGAAACAAATAACACATTCAAGGCAAAAGGAATACAATGTTTTTAAACTACTGTTAAGATGTATGCCCAAAATACGCACTTTACTGAAGATTGCACTTTATCGGCCATTTATTTGAAAAGAAACAGGCTTGCTTACCTTAGTTTTAAAAAAATATCTCAGCAATGATATGTGATTTCTGGAGAAATGTACAAAATATTCTTTGATTTTGTTCTTATACAAAAGCTTAAGTCTCATTAGGAGGAAAGAGTTCAATATGTACCCCCTTTCAAATTATACAGGGAACAAATTATTTTTATTATGGCCTAACACTGACAAATACCCTAACCCTAAGACCAAATATAAAAAAAATTGTTACACATAGAATTTCGAAGGGAGTACAAATGGAACTCTTGCCCAATAGGGTTGCCAAGTCAAAATCAGAAAATTGACAGAGGGCTTTAGAAAAATAACCCTTACCTGTAGTGCTGACTAATTAAGATCAGGGTTCCCCAGAAACAAATCCAACCCACACTAAAATCTCAACATCGAGTCATTTTGAGGGCATGTTTAACAAGAAATGTAGCATTGTTTTAACTGTTGTTCAAAATGTTACTTTGTCGTTGGTAGACACCACCGTGGAGCTAGCAAACAAAGTAGGTGCAGCAGAAATGATTTGATGTGGTGGAGACATGAAGGATGAGGCAGAACCGTACCGTAAAATGGTGATGGAAACCATGAGAAGGTGATGGCTAATATCGCTCTGCAGACATAGACTCACGTCTTGAGGAACAGCTATAGAAGGTATCCTGTATGGCCTCCAAGAAACAGACACAGAGGTAGGAGGAGGACATAATATTTGATTGTAGGCCAAAACAAACTAAAAATATAGTATTGATCCATTATGAGGGTGGTCCACCTTTTAATTGGCCCCCACAACCATGTTGTGGCACTTATAAGTTATACTGCAAATGGGCGGGCATGCAAGCATTAATCCATTCTACAGACTTAAAAACGATTCTCACCCACCCCATGAACTATTAACGTGGCATGTGATAGAACATGTGAAGTCATGTGTGTATACTTTTTGGACAGGTTATGAATATATTAATGAGCTCATTCACATTATTTTCAATGAAAGTGATAACAACAGTGTAGGGGCATCTTAATTAAGCACCACATAATTCTTTTATCCGGTATGCATAGTGCTAAAGCGCAACACCAAAGAGTAGCATGGGAAAAAGGGGGTCTTGGGAAAGACCAAAAAAAGTGCAGGCTTCATGTATCGTGGGTGCGAAAAGACATTTGTAATTGTCCCCGCCGAAACAAGTTCGGAACGGGGACTATACAATGAGCCGCGTCCATGTGTATGTGTGTCTGTTCATCAGTCCATCTGTGTATAAAGTGTTAAACAATGAGAACATTAGCCGATATCTCTTTTTTGCGAGCAAATCAGTAAAGTCATCTGGAACTCAAAGTTGGAGGTCAGTTTTTACTTTGTTAGGCATTTTGATTAAAATGGTCTCAAACTCAATCATTATCTAAATGAAACTGTATAGCCAAATTAGTTTATTTTATCACATTGATTTATCACTCCAGTGGGGAATAGGCTGTTTGTTCTCTTATCTTGATCATCAGCCAGAGACTGTAATATTTTCCATTCAGGGTATAGTTGCAATTTGGACAGGGCAAGCACATAGAGAATATCCCCTAATTTTACTTAGCAGTAGTTAGTAAATACTTCCTTTTCCTATTTTCTGCCTTGAATGTAGGACTAGTGATAGTGAATGGCTTTGAGTATGATTTATGGTGAATGCCTGGCAGCGAGTCAAGCCCTACCTACACAGATTTTGTGGTACATCCTGGGGAGTCTCAACAACAAAGCAGAAAAGGGCGGACAGCAAGCAGCAGATCTCATCTCAAGGATTGCAGTCGTCATGAGAACATGTCAAGAAGGTGAGAAACGTTTTATATTATTGTATAAGCTGAAAGCAGTTTGGGAACACAACGATCAATGAAGTCCTTTGAACAGAACGTTGACCACGCTATGACTCAAAAAAAAACTGGATAAAAAAATTTACTGTTGTTAAGATACCCGGTTTTTATTTTTTTATGTTATCAACTCTTTACTGTTCCCCCGTGTTTACAGGATGTTATCAATTTCAGAGCTGGGTTTATTGGCCACCAAATCTGCATCTCGTTATCAGTATGGGTCCCAATTTTCCGTACAAATAGATATGGTCGATTTCCGACTTACACAAGCGCCTTTCCTCCCAACCTAAACATGATAACCACCAAGTGTCATTAGGCCTGACGGATGTTGAGGGAATTTTGTGCGTTGGACTGGGAGAGAGCGCACTTTAAATGATACCAGATTGGATAATTTTATTAACGCTTATGTCTTTCTAATTGTGTTTTTTCACACATTTACCTACCTCGTTTTGATCTTTTTTGTGAAAGCCAATGTGAACCTCTGATATTGATCTTGTTTCATTCAGGAAAAACGATGGGTCATTTGGGTGTGGGTTTTTGTAGAGTACCTAGGTGAGTAGTACCCGAAGTGCGGGGTAGCATCCTTTGTGCTCTCAATTCATTGTCAATGTCATAGGCATGCACAAGATGACGCCACCCATCAAAGATCTCTTGCCAAGGTTAACACCCATCTTGAAACACAGTGAGGCATTTTGGCAATTTTATTAAAATAAAATTGTATCAATTTACAACAAAATAAGATTTTTTTTTACATTTTAAATACCCGTCTGAATAAAAGTTAATTTATGAATTTTTAGAACGTTTAAGAAACATAAGTCATACATGGACTGTTAACACCCCTATGGTTTTTATAATAGTGCGGGAGTGCCGAGTTGGTGTAGCAGTCTAGTTCGCTCACCTTTCACCAATGTGGCCGTTCGATTCCCTCCCCGTCGGCCAGTGTCTTATGTGAATGTGGTTGCGGATGGCCGCCCTAGCCTCGCAGGTTTTCCTCAAAACTTCAGTTTCCTCCTGCATGCTAAATATGATTTCTTCCCATAAATCTTTCCCTGCTGTTCTTGAATGCATCTTGAAATTATGTGTCATATTGCAATATTGGGATCGCCAGGCAAGTGGCCGAATGTTATAATACAATGAATATAAATCAATCTTTGAATGCATCGGCACATTCAAGACTTCTAGGTGGTTTCTTTCTTCCTTAAAAGCAGAAAAAATAACTGAAAATTATATACAATGCTATACGTTTATAAATTCTCTGGATTTGGATTGGAATTGGGCTCAGTGATATGAATTCTTTTCTGTTGCTTAATCCTTCCTTCCATTCTTTTAATCAAAACAACTCTCAAAGAGCAAATCTTAACATGTCTTGATATTCTTGCAGACATGAAAAAGTCCAAGAGAATGCATAGACTTGGTAGGTCGCCATAGCAGACAGGGGAGCAGAGTATGGTTATATCTGCGAGGAGTGGATGAGAATATGTTTTGAATTGCTGGAGCTTCTTAAAGCACAAGAAGCTATCAGGAGAGCTACAGTCAACACATTCGGCAAACATGCAGGCCATGGGTAGTCAGAGAAGAATTATGGTTTGTAAGAGGGGCTTATCTTATGAGTAATAATTATTACACCTAATAAACTATCAGGAACTTAATCATCAATTTCATGGCTGACTCTGAGTACAAGTGCTATTTCCTTTAGGGAAAGGCTCAGGACTGTTTCCCAACAAACCTTGCCCCGAGTCACAGTGAGTTGTAATAAACAATACTACAGGGCTTTATATCGGGAAATAAGAAATACAATTTTCCATTGTACTGGCTACGGGCCTATTCACCCATCACGCCCCTATTTCCTCTAACCATGTCGAATTTGTATATATCATTTAGTTTGTTGACCAGCAAAGAGCCCAAGGATGCTTGGCTAGTCGATTAAAGTTATCTCTGGACAAAATTGCTTGCAACAAAGGATTATGCTTCTGATGCTTTTGTCAATATACAGATTACTTAAAAGGCACACTACTTGCTGTGTCTGCTTATATAATGCAAAATATTTTTAGTTCAGAAAATCATTTTAACATAGCCTGTTTCCTCCAACAGCACGAACAATGCATAAGGGAAGCTTAGGACGAATGGGTATATTGATGCAAAATCAGTCGACGGTATTAGGGCCGCACTAACATTGTGCATGCTTGTTAAGTTCTCTAGTTACCGGAAAAGTCTGGAGACAATAGCCCATGCTGCCAAAAGATTTGCTATAGAAACATTAAAAGGAGGCAGTAGGCACATCACTTGTAATGCCTTAGGCCTTCTAACTTGGACTAGCTGACTCACATGATAAAAAGGGGAAAACTAAAATTATTGGATGTGTAAAACAAAATTATGGATGTTGTAAAACCAAAATCTATTGTTGTGTTAGCTAATAATGGCCAACTTGACCCATCTGATCTTGTTAGCTAAAGCATTTGATTATTTATAAGAAACTTGATTCCACCTACAACCAATGGGATAAATAATCATAA
>JAMKCH010036703.1:0-58436 GCA_023653785.1 Ophioderma brevispina | reverse complement strand
TTTTAAGGTAAAATATTACAATCTTATTTTTATGGTATCCTTTTTGTTATTGATATAGGTTTTATACGTTGCATAAAGGGTTCAGGTAATACTCGTTGTGGTGACACGTGATAAAAGGATGCTATTTTTAGGAAAAAAGGTGATTTTTGGGCTAAAATTCAAGACCCTTTATATATTGTATAAAACAGAAATCTATAATATAAATGTCAGAGATTGATAGTATTGCATGATGATTAAAATTTGTTTTGCTAAAAAATTAATAAATCTTGATATTCTTAAGTTTTTAGCTCAAAAACGTGACTTTTTGACCCAAAAAACACCCCTGCCACCAAAGTTTTTGACCACAACCATCATTTTTTAAAATTATTTATTACTATCTTTCGAATAGAAGTGGTTGCGTTTTGTTGTACCGAGGGGAGGGGTTGTCGACAATTTTGCAGTCCAAACCGCTCCACTAAAAGGAATTTTGTACTAGAATAATTATTATCGGGGATCCCCGATAGTAATTCAACGGCTGCTGGAAACGGCCTTCCTATGTGGAATAGCCGGGAAATAGCGCTCATCCATTAGTTCTTTTAATAGTTCGGGCAAGTCAAGTTAGAGGTTATTTTCTCGAGGTGGCACTATTTCATCATGGTCGGACATAAACGTAGCATTTGCAGCTCTGCCGTTAAGTCCAATCTGGGATCCCAATTCTAATTACAAAATCGCTTATTTTGTGATAAATACGCATTTTTTAGCATTCTCGTTCGCAGGTATAGTTTCCTAGACAATTACCAACGTAACTGTGCAAAAATGACAAATTTTGAAAATTGGGGGCGCTCTTCAAAAAATGTGCTAATATTGCTTTAATGACTCCGGCGACATCAATTCAGCAGATGACGCGCAAATGGCGTTTAACACAAAACAAACACCGGAGTTGATTCCCACGGCATGCACCTTGTTTGACCGGTCTGTGACCTTTGTGGTTTTAATATTAATGAGTACGAGTCTATGATAGTCATGTAATGGACACATTTGTTGATTAAAGTTACGGCAAACTTAAAAGTTAGCTAACAAATTACCTTTAGCCTGTCTTTAGCCTCTTATTATCTGTTTTTGGGTATGTTATTTTTATTAAATATAGATCTATTCTTCCTAGGGTGTTTTGAATCAATCCCATGATGCATTGAAATGTGCCTATACTGTACTGTACTAAACACATGTCAGTACTTAGGGATAAGAAGTGTTCCAAAAGTTCAAGAACAACAAGACATTTCATGATCATGCACAAAATTCCTTAAGTACTAATGCTTTGCAGGCTAAAATGGGCATAAAAGTCCGGGTTTTTATGTGTTAAGAATAGGATTTTTGTGGGATCACATGACCTATTGAGGTGAAATTTCCCAAAACTGGTGCATTGTGGGATTGACTCAAAACACCCTCTGGGCCTAGACTATCATTTGAGAGCAAATTGAAGAAATTTCATATTTTCTGAAAATGTGCCAGTGCCGCTTTAAATAAGGCGAAAAAAAAGTTATCTTTACAAACATTACATATGATTTTACTCTATAATTATTTGACTCAATTACTCACTTCCCTGCGATCATCAGTTAATGTCAAGCCATCAATACATGCTTCATAAGTTGATTTTTGTCTTTTTGCAGGATCTGGAAAGATATGGTTAGACGATGTCAGTTGTAGTGGCACTGAGTCATACCTACATGACTGTGGACATTTGGGCTGGGGTATTCATAACTGTGGTCATTCTGAAGACGTTGGAATCGCTTGCTCACGAGGTATGCATTCTTAAAGTATTAACTGACAAACATGATGTGACTTCCTACGGGGAAAATGCAGAGTAATTACACGATTCGAAAATGCAGAGTAATTACACGATTCGAAAATGTAGAGTAATTACACGATTCGAGCTTCTTGGCATAAATCTGTTCTGGTATTATGGTTTCTCTGATGTGCTGAGCGCCTTTCATGGCTGCCGCACAGGGCTTACTGTATTTTGCGAAACGAAACGAAACAGAACACCCATTGGATTACACGCCTTATTCCGTCATGCATGCATAACGTGCATAACGGAATAAAGCGTGTAATCCAATGGGAGTTCTGTTTCGTTTCGTTTCGCAAAATACAGTAAGCCGCCGCACAGCGCCTTGAGCACGTTTACGTGGATATGTCGCGCGTTAAAAATTCACATTATTAAATTGTATCTTATATTTTTAGAACAATTTTATGCAGTGACGGCATAATTTAACTATAGATCTATTAAAGGTGCAACGAGAGATTTTGAGGCACCCAAATGTTGTGTCATAATAGTAATTTCATAATAGATTAGACACCCAATAGATTTGTTACCTTGTATTTGGCTACAGAAATGCGTTAAAAGAGAGAAAAAAGGTGATTTTGATTTGCTTATATTTCAATGTAAAACATAGGCTGAATTTCGTATTTGTTCCAGTTCAAAATTAGATATTTCATAATTTTTGTACCAAAGAAACATTTCTCAGCTTAATCCTTTCAGATGGGGAACTTTTTGATGGGAAGCTTTACATCCGTGCAAATATCGGTACGTTTGATTTTTTAGGGATACCTGATATGTGAAATCTCTCGTTGCACCTTTAACTCTGTAAAATTCAGAATAAATCATTGCGGGAAAATTGTCATATAAGACTACACAGGTCATGGTTTGTATGTTATAGTGCCCTCTATATTAGTACGCCAGCCACTTTAAAAAGGGCTTTAGTTTTCGAGTTTGAGTAAGTGGTTGAGTAGAAAAAAATCAATGGTACCAAGTATAGGGTACATGTTTGGATCATCATCCGGGTGGATGTAGAATTCTGATGTGATAGCTTCAATTATATTAAACAGGCTCAGCATCCGAAAATTCTCTACAACTTGTTGGTTCCTCGCCATTACGAGGTCGCTTAGAAATCTTTCACAATGGTCACTGGGGTACAATATGTGACGACAGCTTTGAACTTGTGGACGGGCGTGTGGCTTGCAGGCAGCTAGGATTCACAAATGTGGCCAGTATCGAAGACCCGACGACACCGTATGGTAATCTGCTTTCACAATACGATAATAATAATTATTATTATTACAAATCTATTAGATGTAATTTAAAATATAAACGTGGATTGATCCGTAATCACAATAGTTTTGATTTATTATGAATTTCGCTCAAAGTGTGAACGATTGGGATCTTGCCAATGTAATAGAACTACAATATGGATCATTATGGAGATTTTCTGTGTATTAAAGCTTCCAATTTTATGTGCACAGATGACAATCTCTACACTAGTCTTATTCCTTTTCGTACGAGATCTCTATATTCTATATTCGATAAGGGGTTACAAATCACTGATTTGTACCCACACGTACAATAGAACTTGCCTTGGGCAACTCGTACTAGCCCCTCTTTGCTCTTTTAATACCTTCACATAAATGAGAGCTAGTCCAGGCAGTAGTGAGTGGAATCTACTGTATTTCAGGTTTGTAGAGTCAATGCTCATTAATGTATGGTATAATTTTTCGATTATAATTTAGTTATTTGTATTATTTGTATTGCTAATATCAGCAACTAGCCAAATACTGATGGACGATGTGGAATGTACTGGAACCGAAGCTTTACTTTCTGACTGCACGCATCGTGGATGGGGAATTGAAAATTGTGGCCATTCAGAAGATGTCATTCTTGTATGTTCTAATGTACAGGGTATGTATAATCGCGAATCCAAATGGCTCCTTGAATGGATCCGCCGTACCCGGACGCTTACCATTATAAATGTATTTTAGATAATTCTATATAACATAAAGAAAACACCTTCCAATAATTATATTTTGACAATCCTACCCAATCCTGAATACGCTACCGGAAACTGATATCTTGTTGCTTTCAGGGAATTTGTTTTCTATCTTCTACCACCTTTTTCAGATTCTACCCCTGAAAATTCCCTTCGTCTTGTTGGTTTGACGTCATCACATGGTCGCTTGGAGATCTTCCATGGCGGTCAGTGGGGTACCGTGTGTGACGATGACTTTGATCTTGTCGACGGTCGTGTTGCTTGCAGGCAGCTTGGATTCACTGCTGTAGACAGAATAGAAGACCCTGTTGAACCCCTTGGTAACAGATATTGCTCAATTGTCAGTATTATCTTAATATTTGTACATGCCAAGTCAGTCTGAAAATCAAATAAAACAAATAGAGCAAATAATGCAGACCTTTTGCTTCAACTTGTGAGAATATATATTGCAAACTAATATGCATGAATTTCCTATTTATTGGGCTTCCTTCTAGGCGTTTATTGTGGATGGATGGAAATTTCTCCAATGTATTATATGTTTAACATAGGGATGCTCACGTTTTAAATTTTGTTTGTCTAATGTCGACAAACTATTTTTAAGGTTTCCTACAAATATCAATTAACTACCCTTTTATCCACTGGAGTACTACTACCCCATAAACAAATTTCCTACCAAAAAACCATTTTTTGTTTGCTGCTTCTTTTGGTGAATTGTCTCTTATTTTTAGGAGCAATTTTAAGCGATGGGCGACACATTTTGACAACCGATAATACGGGACATGCAAGAGCTTACCTATACAAAATCATGAAAAATCCATTGCGGGAATCTTTTTGCCATATAGGCCCTTAATATTCACATTTATATGTTTATAATAGCGCCCTCTATAGGCCGATTTTTCCATAGAAGACGTGTAAAACATATTCTCCTGAAAAAATCATTGCAGCAAATAAACTATCATCAAATGCCATAATGTAGATAGTAAAATAATCACCCAAATTAGTTGTCGCCGTGCGATATTTTTTTCTTTTATTTCTTCGTTTGACATATAAATGAGACATTCATACAGCTGTGCCGTCTAAATTGTTTTCTTGAAATTGACACTACATATCTCCGTGGGTTCTGCAATAGTGTCGAATCAGCAAATGCTAATTCTGAGAAAACGCGTTTGAAAGTTGAGTTACTTATGAGTGCTTGTCAATTTAAAGAAATAACATGAAATGGCTATTTAAGTGGTGTCTGTTAAAGACATGAATGGTTACTAACTGTACGACATATTAAAATAACAAGAAACAACTGTTTTCTTATTCAAAATGGCCACTGAATGTGGTTTCGATTGTTTGTCAAACCCAAATGTTTGATTCGCTGTGCTCTAAGGAGTCGATATACGTATTCGACTGCATGACACCCGTTGATTTCTAATGTTGGAATGGCGAGATTACTATAGCCTCTGGGTTTTACTATTTTTAAAATGAGGATGCCGATTATGCCACGATGATAAGAATAACGATGGCTGTGATGATGGTGGCAAACAACGATGAAATAAGGAAACATCGGGCTTGATCGACGACATGATTCTACTGTGATCATGATGATGATATGATGATGAGGATGAAGATGATGAAGATAATGATGAATGTACGATATCTATTGCATTGTGTTTATGTTACAAACCAATGGCAATTTGTATACCAATTACTTCCATAAGCGGTTAAGTGGGAGACATTCACTGTTGCATTATCGGTTCGTTGTAAAATATAGCGCAACTGACCATCGATGACCACGAATTAAGAAATTACAACTCTAAACAAATTTGGCTCCTTAAAATGAATATCTTTAATTAGTCGCCAATATGTTTTAACTCATTTTTGCAGAAAAAAAACATAAATTTCAAGAGTAAATACGTTAAAGAACACAACATTGTAGTCAAAACTATTTATATAAATTTATAAAGAAGTAATGCATGGTTGTAACCACAATAATATTGGCTAGAACTGTTCAAATTTGCTCAGAAAAATATTACAATGTAACTGCTGGAATTTTTATACTCAAAAGATTGAGGATAAAATGGTCTAAGTTTCCGTTTTCCCTTCAATTTCCTCACTACATGTATAGTCCCATCTTTTTAAGTAATGTACACGCTTAAAATATATATCAAACTTGAAACAATTAACAAGTCAATGGTAATATACTCATAAAATCTAACATAATCTAAACTTTAGAGGGCACTAACGCTTATACAACACCTTCCAAAAGAAAATATCATTTGTTTCCTGAAAGGCGATTTTTTTTTAATGATGTATAATTAGTAATATTTAAGTTTGGCGATATCAAGTTAACATCACAGAAAATCAACTTCGCAATATGTTTACAATTCTATTTTTGTAACACGGTTTACGAAGGGATGAGGTGTTAAACACCCCGAAATTCATTATTATAAAGCCATAGATGATTTCGATGTTGGTAAACCCTTGATCGCATTGGTCCACCGTTTTCTACTGCTTCCAACACTTCTAGATCCCCAAGAACCCTTGCCTGGAATCTTCTTCCGTAACTCTAAATCTTCTTCCCTCTCTCTCTTCCTTCAAATCGAGAATTAAGGAGGGCATCATCAGTACTTACAATTCTGCTGACTGCTCTTACTCCACTCTTTTTTTTAAAGTTTTGCTTTTTCTCTTTAATCCTTTTACTCTGATTGCTTCATTATATTCCCTTCTCATCTGTCTTCCTCCCTTTCTCACTCTTTCAGTCCTTATTCCTTTTTCCACTTTCTTTGTCCTTTCTTTTTTACATCCTCCTTTCTCCCCTTTAATCCTTCCTTTATTTCTCTTCTCTTTTTCCTCTGGTCGTTTGCTTCCTTCCTCACCAATTTTCCTTCCTTCATCCTTCCCCTCCTTTCCCTTCTTAGTTGGACATGATTTCGTTTGTTCTGTCCCGTTTTTTGTCCCTTATGTATCTTGTGTTTATGTATTTCTTAATTGTAAACCTAAGAAGAGGTCACTGCACCTCCACGCCCTGCATTTAGCATTGACCTCGTTCTTCACATTTTCAGCTTCACTTCATTACAGTATGCCCTTTGCTTCTATCAAATTTGCTTTGTTTTGGTAATCTACCTTTCAAAATGGAAATTTACTCTATATTGTCATATATTTTTTTTCCACACTTTTTATTTTAATTTGGCTTTTGGGGCTTGCTTCTTGTTATTGGTTAAACACTGCTGTGATGTTGAAGTTCAATAAATTTGATTGATTGATGATTGTACCGAGTATTGCGTCACAATGACGTCAAAGTTTACAAGTTGGCAAAAGTGGTCATTTCCACAGACACATAAATCACATCAGAGTATAAAATGAAAAAAATGAATGTTTGCATAAAAAAAGGTGGAATATTGGATTTTCATGCGGGTTTGGCCCAAATTGATATGGAAATGCTAGTTGTTAAATCACATATAATTTTAGAGCCATACGACGGCACATATTTAACAAATGAACTAATAACTAAAATTGTATGCAGTTCATTTAATAGGCGCATAAATGTCCTCGCGGTGGGAAAAACTAAATAATGGCGCCCCTTATTTTTTCCGCCGAGGCATAACATTAGTGAGCCCATTATGATACTACAATTCTATTCTCATTAACTAAAAAACTTATTTTATTTTGTTTGCTGTTTGTATAGGTGTTAAGGTTAATATGCTTTATTATGTTTATTCTGTATGCATTAGCAGTGGCGTATTCCTGGGGGGGGGGGGGCAAAGGGGGCGCCAGTTGCCCCCCCCCCCGCCTAGGTGTCGCCTTTGTATCACCAAAAAAGCTCCCCCTCCTCCCTTTTCTCCCCCTCCCGCTTTCCCTTCCCTTTTCTCTTCCTTTCCTAACTTAAAGGACATTTTACGACCAGGCCTCCAATTATAGATCTACGAGTGAGTACCTTGGACTTAAATTGTTCCTTTTCCCCTTCCAAACATGTGGCACTGTACAGGGAAAGCTAAAGAAGCGCCAAATAAGTTCTAAAATGGAGATTATAAAAGGTAAATCCGAATCAACCATGTGCACCAAAATGAAGAAAGAGAACGTATAAAAATAGTAAAAGAAGGGCGCCAAAAATCACTTTTTTAGTAGTTAAGAAAGGTGTTTGATAAGGCTGCAGCAGAAAAAAGAGAAAAGAAAGGAAAACGGAGAAAGGAAAGGGTCGCCAAAAAGGAATCAAAGGAAGGTGGAAGAAAAGAGAAGTAGAAAAATAAGGGGCGTCAAAATTAAAAGCATAACGGTTGCGATAAACTTTTAAGGAATTAATTGGGCGCTAAAATAGCAAAATAAATTACAGCTAACGAATAATAAAATAGTCAAAAAAACGAAAGGGTTGTAAAACGGACGCAAGAAATGCAAAGGAATTGAGTTATTTAAAGGGAATAATAAGGGGCGTCAAAACAGAAAAAGAAAAAGTAAAGGGTTGAAAATAGTGAAATGGGCCTCCGAAACAGCAACTGAAACTGGCAAGACAAGGTGATATAGAATAACAAAAGGGTGTCTAAACAGAAAAGATGGAAGGGTTGAAAACAAGTTTAAGGGTTGCAAAAGGGAAATCTAAAAAGAAGGACTCGAGATAAAAAGGGTACGAAAAAAGTCAATAAAGGGCTCCCATGAGAAAAACCAACTTGTATTAATTATTATATAGAAAAACACCTCAAATTGGGCCTCAAAGATGGGCTAACGCAAACTCATGAATGTAGCTGCATTCATTCCTGAACACTAAATCTACGTCCGACCACGTTCTCAGCCTTTTTTGGCGTAAAGTTGGCATCTGTTGATTTAATAAAGCTAGTTGTTCGGAAGTTGGAACTAACTGTATTTATTACTTACAGGGGCATTCCCAGGCAAAACTGTCCACTTGCCGACACAATTTCAAAACTTTTCCGGCTCGCTACGCTCGCCGAAAAATATACTACGTATGTTTATACATATACAACAAGACGTGCGAAGGCGCGCTATTTTCAATTTCCACAGGGGCGCCAAATGTCCATCCTCAGTTTGCCCCCCGGTGTTATGTCATCCTGGATACGCCCCTGATTAGCGGCTCATTATTGCAGAATAAGTGGCAGTACACTGAATCATCAGAATGCTGCATTTTTAATAATGGGTAGTAGAGGTAGTAGAACCACTACCACCAATCGACTTCGACGCTAACCCCGGTGATTGTGCTACCTTCACATTTGTTTCGCCAAAATGATCAGAAGGATGTGAAATAATTATATGGAAGACTTAACGAAAGTTTTTAACGTTTTTGCGCACCGGAGGAAAGTTTACCTATGTTGGTAACTCCTCCCCTTTGGTAATACAAGGGTTAATGTACTATGTCCCCTAAAAGTGGGTTTATTTGTACAAATGTTAAAACGACAAAACTTGGATAGTTCTTTTTCCCAACGCACAGATCGTAGGTTTCAATTAGTACAAGTAACATAATTAAAACACAAAAATTAAAATGTGAAATAACATGACCAATCCCTAATGAAGTATAGAAAGGTAAATTTCACCGATTGCCTTAAATCTTGACAGACCTATTATCGATTTTGATCACTGAAGTAACAATTTCTGTCCCAGCGATTACGTATTCGTTCGCAATTTATCTGTGTGCTTTGAGATATTTGGACATGCAAAGCTATCGAATACGTATTCGATTGTTTGTGAAACCCGTTTTATACAAATGGGTGTTATTCGACTGCGGCTATTTTGGTTAGGAGATGTAATTTCACTTTTATTTTTGGGTACATTTAAAGAGTACATAAAATGCAACCAGAATCAACTATTAACTCAATTTGACCAAAAAATCAGATTCGACACTATGTCGTGACCACGACGATATGAAGGGTTGAAGATTATTGAACATAAAACGTTATAGAAGCCATGCGCGAGGCATGACATTGTACTTGAACTTGGCTGGAAGGCGGATTTCTATTGTTCGTGGACCTATCGAACAAAAGGATTCCACGTATCCTGTACAAGAAGACGCGTCGCTTTTTAATATGACTTCTAAATGCTCACATTATCCCGCATAATATAGTCACGCGCTTGCATGTAATCGCAAAAAGTGTTTTTATGACGCTCCTCGTTCTCTCATATTAATCGATATTATCGACGCCGTTACCTTTTGTTGTTCACCACCAATCCAATATTGATGGATGATGTACAAGTACGGGCACCGAAAATTTTCTTTCCGACTGTTCGCATGCTGGATGGGGTGTTGACAATTGGTGGCCATCCATTAAATGTCGTTCTTGTATTTTCTAAGTCCGATGATCATAAATATAAAACATTTATTCCATAATGCTAAATACGGTTCACTTTTTTAAAGTACTTCAAAGTGACGAGGATGAATTCCGATTGGGAATCACATCCTAGCTTGGTGAAAATTCATTACCCCCCGACAGATGAAAAATTAAGGCGCAAACAAGATTTGGCGGCCGTGTCCAGCCTCAAATAGGATCCTAATTTTATTAATGGGGGGGGGGGGGGGGGGGGGGGGGAGGGGAGGGAAGGCTTACAATATACACTGTACAATATTGCCTTGCATTACATCTTACAGATAAGGTCGAACATTTTAGGAGGCCTAAGCAGAGCAGGAGTTAATTTTCTAATATACGAGGTGAGACGTGAAATACCACGCATTGGGACCCGGTGAACAATTACCTAGATCTACTCCCCCCCAGTGACACTAAATGTGGGCAATTTTAATATAAAAGTAAGGGGACTATTCAAAATATTTTGGGACCCCGGTGACACTACCTAGATCGTCATCCCAGTGACCCTATCCTGTGGGCAATTTTAATAAACAGACTATTCAAAATATGGGTTGACCAACTACACCAGTTCCCTAAGGTGAACCATCGCGCGAACTAGCTCCTAGGACCGGAATAGCATATATATTGGACCCGTGCACACCTTGATCTACTCCCCCAGTGACACTAACATGTGGGACAATTTTAAGATCAAGTAGGCGATCACAAAATAGGCCTACTTTGGGCCCACTAACCCCAAAGCTTCCCAAGCGACACTACCTAGGACATGAATTATTATATAATTAACCGTATCACTCACAGATAATAGCTGATGAAAACCTTTAGCACCATTGAAGCTGTAGATTATTTATTGCTGAATTTAAGCACAATGAAGTTCATAAATTCATTAGATCATTATCTTGACACTAGAAACTTTGGTGAAATCACAAGTTATCGTTAAAGCGGAAGTTTGCTTGTCGAAGAAGAGTTGCAAAAGTGAATCAAATTAGTAGACAAAACACTCTTGAAATCTACCTTTAGGAGACAAATGTATTTTGAAGGCCTTAAACCATGCAATCCCTCAGTGAAAATTCCCTTGGAATGATGTACAGACTCGTTAATGCAGATAACTTAGAATAAACTTAGAATGTTCAAAATATGGGTGACACTAACCCCAAGTTCCCTAAGTGACACGCGCACTAGCTACCTCGGCCCTGATAGCATATATTTGGGACCCGGTGACACTACCTAGATCGACTCCCCAGTGACACTAACCTGTTGGCAATTTTATACTCAAGTAGGCTATACAAAATAGCCTACTTTGGGTGACAATAACCCCAAAGCTTCCCAGAGCACATACCTAGGACCTGAATTATTACATAATTAACCGTATCACTCCCAGATAATAGCTGAAACATTTAGCACCATTAAGTGATATTATTTTGATTTATAGATGATTTTAAGCATCAATGGAAAGTTCATCATAAATTAATTAGATCATTATATTGCAATAGAAACTTTGGTGACATCACAAGTTATGTTAAAGCGAAATTGCCTGTCGAAGAAGTTGCAAAAGTGACTCAAATTGAGTAGACCAAAAAACTCTTGAAATCTACCTTTAGGTAGACAAAATGTATTTTGAATGAATTAACCATGCAATCCCTCAGTGAAAAGTGCCTTTGGAATGATTTACAAGAAGAGTGTAAGGCAGAGATAACTTAGAAATAAAACTTAGAACTGTTCAAAAATATGGGTGACACTAACCCCAAAATTAACTGTATCAATAACATGATAATTACCAACTACGTAAATTAAAACTAACAAGGCTAAATAATAAACTTTCTTAACTTCAGTTGGTTGATTTAAATTCTCATATAAAATTGTCGCGCCAGTGTAACGTTGATCAAAGAGATGAGCAGCACACATCACAAAAAGGGGTGCAAAATTGGAAGATGCCTGCGCCGAAACACCTGACGCTAATTACCAGTCCCTGGAAATGCAAGCTGAATTCCTGAAAATTAATTCTACCAACGGAAGGATACCATCAAGAATTGCAAAAAGGGGCAAAATACAATTTTGAAACACAAAAGCCACTATCCTTTTTAATAGTAATGAAAAAGCGTATCTTTAGACGGGAAGGGGCGGGTGGGAAATTTTTTTATGACCCTATTCGATCGGACGTCTGACGTGCAAGTATCACCTGAATGCGCTCCTTGACATATCGACGAACATAAAAGGCGAGTCTTATTGGCTGAACAATGACAAAGCCCATCGCCACGATTGGGGAAAAGTATAGTGCACCAAGGTAAACAGGCCATAGCAACGGCCTGAACTGGCATAGACCATTTCATCTGCCGGGGGTAAATGTGTTTTCTCCGGACAAGCCTTCCAAAACATTAATTCCAGTATTTTCCATTAGGATATTAAAAATAAAGATATTTCTAAACGGATGGGTGATAATGATTGTCATCTGTAGTGAGGGTAGGGACACTTTGAGGACAAAAAATATTCGTACGTCAAACATTTTTATACATATTTTGTAAGAATCATTTGAATTTTTGGCCGTGGTTAGAATTGAAGCATGAACATGATTTAATACGCATTTCTGGGTGCTATAATTTTGATGTGTGCTGAAGTTGGGACAATCGTTTTTAGGACACACAATTTGACCCCCCCCCCCCACACACACGGGCGCACAGATAATTTCATATCATTCTTGCACAGCCATTTAAAGGATTTTCGGATGGTATTTTTGTAGCAATTTTCAGGTACAATGTTTGTTTCCTTTTGATATTGTTTCCCTGAATGCCCTGAATAGCTGTTTTGAAGAATAATTTCTTGTCGGTCGTAATACAGGGTGAGTAAAAAAAACTTAACCCTGATTGTGTCCGCCATTTTGAATTGTTAATATATATCTAACATATTTGGCATCATCTGAAAGCTGGGTTTATTTTCTTTAATTTACTGTAAAGATCATTCACATCGGTTAGGTATAGACCGAGCTACAGTCGTTTGAATCAAGTAGTCGGTTTTCTGCTCTGTCCACGGATTCACATTGAAATGAACGGCGTTCAGCGAAGGAAATCCGTGTCCAGAAGAAAATCTGGCTATTTATTCACTGCAGATTCTTGATTCGAAAGACTGTAGCTCGGCCTATACTTAACCGATTGGAATGATCTTTGCAGCAAATTAAAGATAATGAAATAAGCTTTTCGCAGATACCATATATGTTAGATATATATTATTTAAAAATTCAAAATGGCGGACACAATCAGGGTCAAGTTTTTTTTTACTCACCCTGTATTTTTGTGTATAAACAAGAAAGGCTGATTCATTCTATGTTATTTTGAAGCAAGTCCATCTGGATCTGAGAATGCGCTTAGACTAGTAGGAGGCACAACGCCTACCGAAGGTCGACTGGAGATCTTTCATAACAACGCATGGGGAACTGTATGTGATGATGGGTTGACATCAACGATGCCCAGGTGGCATGTAGGCAACTAGGTTTTTCTGGAGGAATCATAGGATCCGGTGAAAGTGGTATGATACTATACTAATAAGTGGTTCAGCAAGATACTTATCTAGGAGATGATTTAATATTTGGTTGACTTATTGAATGAACCGTGGTATTAGTCAGGTAGAACCTTCATGTGACCGTACAGTTGAGTATGGAGAAGTACTTAGGTTATGTTGTTAGACACAATTAAATGTATTTCTGATACTTTTAAAGTTTTAACATGACGTCAATCAATATGGCAGCCAAAAACGTGAATATCTTCAAAAAATACTTGACACAAATGTCTAAATATTACCTTCAAGTATAAATTATTGTATCAATGAAACAATTAGAAATGTACCTATGATCATATCCAAGTGATACCAAGTAATCCCGATAAATAAAAATGCGTCTAATTATAAATTGAGTGCAATATATGTGAAAAAATTTAATTCCTATGGTATTTTGAAAACTTTGCACCATATTAGTTTTATTTCGATTTTGGCGCATTTAAAACAAATTGAAATGTATGTTGTACATTAGTTAGGATCAAAGGTACATTTCTAATGTCATTGACACATTGATTTCGATTTGTGCCAAGTAATTTTTGAAGCTGTTCACGTTTTGGCTGGCATATTGATTGACGTCATGTTACAATTTTAAATGTATCAGAAATACATTTAATTGTGTCTAACAACATAACCTAAGTACTTCTCGTCTATTTTTATCGCAGGTATTTGCTGTTATAGGGCATATTTTAAAATGATTGAATTTGGCTTCCATTTTGAATTTGAAGTATGACTTAATGTTACAAGTGCCATACACTTGTTCATTGGATCCTATAGTATATCTAGTAACTCCATAGTTTGATAGTATAGGGTTGAATAGATAATTATCATTTATGGCGACGCCATCTTGGATTTCTCAAAATGCTCAAGGATGCCCAGGTGGCACCCGGCAGATTCCTATTCTACACACCCTAATCTATCATTTTCAGCAAAAATTGTGTCCATACTCAATTTTACGGTCAGGCCATAAGTTGGACCATGGCTACCTGACTATATACCCATTCCCACCTCATCACCCACAGCCTTAGTATAATTTTCTATCATTTACCTATTATTTTTTTTTCAACGAAACCAGTAGAAGGCACAAATTGCGTGTATCCAAACTATTTCCAGCAATAGTGTTAGTACCTGAGAGTTATATTTTGAAGTCTCAACCGAACAACAATGGGTCGAAATGAATTGAAAGAACGGAAACAAGGGGCGTCCCAAGACAATTTCACCCATTTTTTTACCATCGGTTCGAAAATCTGCAACATCTACAAGCACCATTACCAAATTTTCAAGTTGTATTATACAGCATATACCGCAGAATACCAGAATGAAATAATTTATTTCATTCAGATATTCCACCAACATCTTTCTCATCTTTTCAACAACTTGAAAAGCATGCAGTCATCAGCTCACAGACCATTGCTATTGTACACGTGCTAATCCCGGCTAATCCACCTTTCACTTGTCATCGATGTCCGAATCATTGTCTGAATGTTTTTGAAATTGTGTCCAAAAACATGTTAGATACACTGTAAATTCTGGCAGGGATGTCAATACCTAGATTTTCCGTGGAAGGAATTGCCTGTAACTCTTGCTATTTTTACTGTTCTTAAATAAAACAGTAAACATCCAAATTGTTAATGTACTATGAAAATTGACAATTTTGCTGACATGCGAACTTTATGACGTCATTATGACAAATGCTAGGCATGTTGGGTACTCATTTTGATATCAATGGGAAGAGGAGGACCACAGATATCCATTAGTACCAAAATATAGTATCTGTGATGTTATATTAGCATCCATTTTGTGATTAAAATATTATTTTCTAAATTTTTGAGAAAAGCTTTCTCACGGGAAAAGTACTTTGTTTACTATAAAAAGGAGAATATGGAATTCCCCTAGTGCTATGTTGAGATATTCACCTGTTGTTTATAACTAGATATATTGTGCAAGAGATGAAGGGATTCCCCAAAAGGGCTAAATTTAGAAAATGAGTGAACTTGTTAAGCATTGAGATCAAAACAGATTGCAATGCAGATGATGTAATTTATGTGAAATCTGATTGGTCAGTACAAGGTTATGTTTATGCATGTTGATGCTGTAATGATTATTTAGAAATATTGGGAAGTCTAGCTGTGAGATAAATAGTGCTGACTGGAAAGACTCAGGGACAGCAGTAGTAACCAGGAGCTATACAGTATAGTTATAGCTAGTTTGATCTGAAATGAGTGGCAGACCTGTACAGTACATAGTGCTAGGATGAAATTTCGATGAGTTACCAGCTCAAAAATAGGTTAGCTTTGACATAATTGCCATGATTACAGTGGAACCTAGCGATTATGCAATAGTCAATACTTGCTTCACCAATCGGATTTGCATAAATAAGCGCAGTAGATTTACATGCTGATCAAATTCTTGATGTACGCATAGGTCAAATCGGGGTCATTAAATTGGCTGTGACCAGCAAATTGGTGACACCCTTGGGTCGCCATTGAACGATTGCGTCGAACTATTTGTTGTGCTATCCAATGCCATCTGTCGGTATGTTATGCCATCTCAGGGCCGTAGCCAGGGGGTGCGGGTGGTGCGACGCACCCCCAAAAAATGACAAAGGTCCGCTTTATCATGTTGAAGGTCCTCTTTGTCATGTAGAAGGCCCGCTTCGCCATTGTAGAATATAGCGCCTGTGTACGGGTCGTGGTTATGTGAATACTGTTGGTCAATACACTGGGTTCAATGACGCATTACTACCATTATTATGCTGTTTTGTTAACGGCGGTGTCAATCGGCCCTAACACCCCTTCCCCCCTACCCCACCCCCCCCCCCGCCCCCCCCCCCACACACACACACCCCGGCTGTTTCAGATTTTTGATCGGGGTTAAAAACTTTTGGGGCAATCTGTCGAGCGCAGCGAGCCGAAAAAAATGTTTTCTCGACAAAAGGTCCACTTCTGCAAATCCGGCCCAACCCCCCCCCAAATAACTTCCTGGCTACGGGCCTGTGCAATCTCCTACGTCATCGGACAGAGCAGAACTGTTGCTGTGTGCCCACTGCATTATGGGACCGTTGTTATGTCCCTTAGCTGTCGAAGCTCTGGTAATATTCCCCACCGCGAGCTCCAAACGGAGTGTGATCAATGACGTACAACTGATTACGGGAATCGGCAGACTGTAAGAGTCAGAGCCTGGGAAGTCAATGCTGGCTTGCATAATTAATTTATTGTTTAATAATGGCACCCGATAATGCAATGCATGCATCTTTGAATCGGGTCCATAATGCACTCAAGTAGCCTTATTCGCGAATATAATTGCACACTAATAACCAACTTGAATATTCTCTTGTGGTTTATATCTATATATTAATACTGGTGGTATGTCTGTCGGACCGCGTTATTTTTTCGGAGCACCGAGGTCGCATATTCCTACACTTGTGGGTGGGCGCCATTGACCTTCCGGAGACCGTTTTTGTATTGTTAGTGATCAAATGTCATCAGAAGGTCCTTCAAGTCAAATGCGATCAAAATGGTAAAATGTTGGTGTAATGTTTGTGGTCGATTGTTGATGGCCGGGTCATTCATCCAGGTATCGCGAAACCCAGGTGATCGCGAACCCGGGACCGCCTTGTATTCTATAATGCTAAATGTGTGAAGTCTGGCCTCACATCCGTTGGTGCTTAAGGGGTTTGAACTTGAACAGTGCATATGGCATTTCCAAGTAAGAGTGACTCACCCTCTGAAATTATGGATAACTTCATTCCAAACAATAAGACCTGCTCAGGTCCGTCCGTACGATTTATTTACGGGGGTGCGGACTTTAAAAAGTGGATTTTTTTTGAAAAGTGGACCTACCCCCTAAAAATGTCGATTTTTTAAACCATTTTCAACATCTTATTGCCAGAAAATGGACTTTCTTGTCAATTTTTCTCTAGAATTTTTGACTCTTTTTATTAAAAATCATCAAAAATTGGACCTTTGTGAATTTGGGTGTGCGATCGCACCCCCCCCCCCCCCTGCGTACGGGCCTGGACCCTGCTTCATGATTTTCTTCTTTTTGGGTTGGGTGGAACTCATCGTAGTACTCATAGTTCAACTACGACATTCCTGTTTGCAGATGTATTCACAAAACATGGTTTGATTCATGATGACACTACCTTTTGATTCATGAATGACACTACTCTTTGATTCTTGAATGACACTACTTTTACAATCAAGTGGTTCTTTAACAATAATTATAATAATATCAGCATTTGCTATTTCTTACCCGTAGGCTTTCCATCTGAGGCCTCTTAGTAGCAGTTTTGTTCTGTGCAGAACCCTTGTCCAGTGCATGTTGGTACCGGTTCATGTTTTCCCTCGTACAGTCCTTCCAATGTGTACATTTGAGCATGCTTGCATTGGATCTAAAACCTTGTTAATGGAAGGAAGGGATTCATAAAGTTCATGTTTAATCTATTACTTTTGACAAAATACTATCACGATACCGACATGCAGGGTTAAGAGAAAATGGGCGCATGCGTGCTACCTTGCAGCACAGTTTACTATTTACCTACCAATTAGCTTTTTATTGACCATGGTTGACACACTTGCATAGAAGTGTTGATAAACTTCATACAGTCCAAGTTTATGTAATCTTGCTAAAGCATTATCACCTGTATGGGCCATTATTTTAGCAATACATCTCATTACGATCTACCTGTACTTGGCGAAAGAACACCATTGTGCATTAAAACCAACAGTGATTTGAAAAATATCTAAATTGGCAGGAAAGCTTCAAAGTGAAGGATAATCTTAGAATTTCTATAAGTTACCTTTTCCAACTGAAGACCTTGCAGAAAGGAAGAAAACGGCAGTGTTCCAAGAACAATTCCCCCATTCCATTACTTGTTGTAGTAAGTGTCCGAACGACAGTACTGACTAAAATTTCCGATTCTTGTCCTTATTAGGTTGCTTCTGGTCTTATCATTTTGCGGTTATGTTCGGAAATATCTGACTTGTTACATACAGTTTTTGATGAATGTTTTTCATTTTCTGATTAGAAATCACTGATAGTGTCTTTAATCAAATGTCACTAGAAATAATCACACCAACTTTTTTCTTTCATAATGTTCATCAACTTGAGTTCAATCTGCAGTCCCAACACTAGAACAGAAATGTATCAAGTTTAAAGTACAAAAGTTAACACTATATTACTTTGTTTGGTACTCGAGTTGAGGTGACATCATAACGCGTTGCATTCTCTCTAGGGGGGGCGTTTTCGATTGTGCCGGCCTTTGTCCGCGTGCCGTAAAACTGCCATTCCAAGGTCAGCCGCGGCGTTTCTAATTTTGTCGAAACCGAACACTCGCAATGACGTCACCCTCAAACTTGACACTGAACAGAGTATAAGTGAATATCATTTGAATTTTGTGTTTGTTAGTTACCGGGTATGAAGGAGCACTGGTGGCGAGGAAAGATTCCGAAGATGTTGATCCACCATGCCACAACTTGTGCCACATTTACGGTGGACCCACTCTTCTTAATTGTACCGATTGTAGTGTACAGTTGTATATTGGGCACATCCTGGATCATGGGAGACTTTGTTTCAACCCCCATCCCTGTGGCTGGTGGTTGGCGTTTGATAGAGACACCCCGCTGTGCTCAGTTGCTTCCCACAATGCTTGGATAGCTGCTCTGTCAACCGCCTTGTCTCTTCTGTTCCACGGGTTTGTCTCCTGCAGTGGCGGGCCATTTCCGAAACCTTGAAGCTGCTCTTCACTTGCTGATCATCGGGATCACGGCCAAACTGCACCTTAAGTTCTTCCCTTTGGGCCTTGGTGAAAGCTCGAGATATTGGGGTCCCAATGGAAGATGCAATTACATACGGATACCCAGGTTTCCATATATTTGTTGATGTTCAGTTGTTTATCGAGCGTTAAACGCCTCACAAGGCCATATTTCTAATCGGTACATGGCATTCCATGGGGTAAACCATTCAGGACTGGAGGTAACCCGAAGTGCTACACAATTCCTATCCAATAAATGATAATTGGGCAGTTTCTTCGGCAGCGGCGTAGCGCTTGATGAGCCCTTGGAACATCTTCTCTAGCCCCGCACCTTCAGCTTTGGTTAGCACCGAGTTTAAGATTCTCTCACGTTCATCCCCACATTTGTCAACCATGTGGCACTTTTATCAATGCTACCAGCTAGTATATATAAATACTTGTAGCTAAATTTTACGGAAATATCGTATCAGTTGAATGCATCCTTTAAAATACATGTATGTAATCCATTATCTAGCTTGCATTGAAGTGAAAGTGTGCTCTCTAGCCGCTATTGCTAATTACTTGATCCACGGAATGCAATTTTAAACTGCTTGATATAGTTTATCCAAACCTTTCTTTAATCGCCTGTTGCCTTGTTTTTTTGTCAATTCAGTAGCGCTGCGCTAAAAAACCTTTTAGATCTTCTACACATTTTGCAAGTTAGTGGTACACTGTAAATGATCTTACCGTTTGCCCACTCAACCAAATCATTCTGACTGAATCCATTCATAGTGTGACCTCATTTAAATGTTGTCCACTTCACGGATCAAGGACATGCTATGGATGACCATTACCCACACACTGAGTGCATGACATTGGTCCTCGGCCTTTTATACACATGTTGTACACAGCCTTGTTGGAAGTGGGCGTTTTGGCGGATCTTTCCGAGCTCGTATGTCAATCAAATTACATCACCTTGTAGAAATAAAGATTTATCTTGGTTGACAGCTCTCCGAAGACCATCTCTCAGTTCACATAGTGCTGTCAACGATTCCTAATCCTTTTTTCTCTCTTTTTCATTCCAATACAACGTCTGCTCTTATCGAACAGTCGGAATTGAGTAAGCGTCGTCCTGTAAACTTCTTATCCTGCTTGTGCTTTGTCCTGCTCTTTTTTTTTTTTATTTTTTTTTCTGTTTCTTGTGTGTTCTGTTCTGGTTTGATTTTTTTCTTTGTTTAAGCTTTGTTTAATATTATCTTAGAGAGAAGGCACTTCCACCCACGCCTTTGCGCCGTTAGCAGTAACATCGGTCACCATCATTACTGTGCTATTTTAAATTCATTTCACTAGTATTATCAGTCTATATACTCTCTTTTTGAAATTCCACTTGTACTATAAACATCTTACTTGTATGCAAGCATATTTTTGATAATATTGTAATAACACTAATTTTCCACTGCTACTGCCATATAAATAATATATTTATATGTTTTACTGTTTATATGATGAACCAAATAAAGATGATTGACAATACGTCTAACGCATGGCGCCACCTCTTGAATCGACCAGCAGTCACTGGTGATTTTTGCCATAGAATTAAGCATCTATACCCTACCAAAAATTTCACTCTTATAAATTAAGAGAATTTTCTGTAAAATCGAGCGTGAAATCGAAAAAAAGATTGGCAGACTTAAAAATGGATTTTCTTCAAGTTCGTGTATGAATTAGGTCTTGGGTCGGTACTTTTCATTTTGACACTTATATCACCTCTCCACCCTTGGTTGTGCCATGGTAACACCAAATAACAGATTTTTCACATTTATGCACAGTTTACAGGTTTTCGAACCTTAAAAAAGAACAAATTGATGTAATACAACGTAATTACTAAGAAAATTACCATAAATTCACTAAATAACGACAAATGATACTGGGTTTGATTTTCAAAAACAAGGCCAAGAAACATTTGACAGGATGTTTCTTTGGAAGACCCATTATTTTAAAAGGGGTGTTTTAGCAAATATTATTGTTTGTAAAAAAATATGTAGTACAATTTGAAATAAACTCCAGGTAAGGTCCCAGCGCAGTATTTTTAGGGTAGACAGAGAAGATGATGGTACTTGTGTGGAGAAATTAATAAGTTGGGCTTTTATAGTATATGAAGTAGTGTTTGCCAGAAAGAATTGTACTTCTGTTAAATTACTTCAAAATGAGAAATGCATTTTCTAAATTTAGGTTTTACATAGTTAATATGTGCAACATTATTTTTTGTTCATTTTACTTGTAGCAGAATGACAGGTAACAGTGGTACCCGCTTTAACCACCCCCACTCCATCACACGACTAGCCTGCGCCCCCCCTAAGAGTGCTGCAAGTAGATGTGGACCAAGCTCCGTGGACATTTTAGAACTCCAGCAATATTTGATATGGGATGTCCTTTACCACGGCAATCCTCACCGTCTCCCACACAAACCCTCCGGGATTCCCACACCAACCCTCTAGGAACCCCCCCCAACCCACTGACAGGCCCCACCAATCCTTACACCCCCCAAAAAAAATGTGCAAAATAATACTACCTAGGGAAATTGGACAAGTTGCAATCTGCACATGTGATGCTTAGGTTTTGACATGCTCTGGAGAACTTTGTTTATAATGTGATTAGAAACCAAATTTTCAACCTCCCACCCACTCAAACCCCACCCCATCCTTAACCCATACCCCCACCTGATAAAATATCAGTATGAATATTCAGGGTTAAAAAATTAAACAAAAATATTTGAAAGGTGTGAGAAAAATAATAAGAAAATTAAAAAATCAAAAAAGGTAAAATTTGACCAAAAGAATATTTTTGGGGGGTTGGGCCCTCACATAGTGAAAGAGTGAACTTTCACTCTTTTGCATTTAGACGCAGATTACTGGTGTTTTTAAACCAGGTAAACCAGTAAACTTGCGTCATCCCCTGACAAGATGACAGTCTGAACATGACCCTCAGATTACCTTTAACGATGGTCCATGACCCTTTGACATCACCACATGTGAAGGAACCCTATTGCACACCACCCCAAGTCTGTTTAAAATCAAGACTTAAACTTTTTCGAACAAAGATGTGAAAACCAAAACCAACCAAACTGGAACACAAATACATTTAACCTGGTTCTAGACCTTTGACATATCCACATATGAAGGAATCCCTACTGCACCTTAATCCCATGTCTGGTTTAAATTGGACTTCAACTTTCTTGAAGACGTGAAAAATGAAACCTAAAGCAAAAGCGAAACACACACACACACAACACACACACACAACACACCCACACACACACGAGACATGCACACTCTAGCCAATATCCCTCTATGCTTTTTCAAGCCAGGGGGATAATAACAGGGTTTATCGATCTTTTTGAAAGCCAAAGTTTGAAAACTTGGTTTCATGGTAGAGAAATGTGGTGTTCTGTCAAAGACCTGGTTTTTGGCTTAACAGGGCTTGAAAAATCCAGGTGGTTTTTGTGCCCCCATTGCGAATATTATTATGCCATAGATAGAGTTGTAAATACCAACCAATCTTGCTTACATTTGCAATGGTAATGGTGGTTGGTATTTTTTTTGTAACTCGTATTTAGCTTTACAAACACTAATTGAATGGCGAATCGTATCTTTGAATGTGCCTTTAAAGGAACAAACATGGAGAATGGTTATTTTTGTATTTTGCTTGTGATGTAGGGACCCAGAGCAAAGAGGTGTTCAAGGACACATACCAAAGCATCGGATGGGGGCTGTATCTCAGCATGTTTTTTTTATGTACCCTTTTCACATGGGAAGGAAAACGACATTTGCAATTGTAGAACTTATAGTGCACTAGTTATACACATGAACTAAACGGCTGTATTAATAACAAGTCTATTCAAACAAACATCAGCGCAGTTTTGTTTTGCAATTTTTGTGACCATCTAAAATGAAGATTATGGTTCTATTTCAAATCTGCCCCAATTAGAATGGCTTTGCTCATGTAGAGAGTAGTCCTTATAATCCATGCGGTCCCATTCGGAGAGTTTACCCAACAGTAAAGATATGTATAAATACGTTTAAGGCTAAAAACCTCACAAGCGCACGTGTCCGTTTGTGGAAAAACTAGAACATTTTGTGAAAGATTGCTCATGTTAGGGAGCTACCGATCTCTCTAAACTAAGATTTTGCAGGTTGGCCAAAGCTCTGAATAATATTTAAGCAATAATAATGTTCATACATCTCAGAACGTCTTAACTTAAAGAATAAATGGTGAACAAAAACACATTAGTTATGAAAGTTAACATTTATGTTAAAAATCAAGGAAGGTGTTTTTTTTTTCAAACATAGATGTTCGGTCATGTGTATCTGGCAACACTTTTTACATATATCGTGGTAAAACCCTCCATTTCAATTTTGAGCTAAGATAGTAGAGATTTTATCACGTGTTTCCCTTTGCTCCTTGCATCGGTAGACATCTTCTATGCCAAAAATTAGTGGTAAATGTACCATTTTAAGTAATGCACGCTAGTGCTTAGAATTTCTGACAAAAGTCAGTTTTCTGGCACACTGCTCTAACGCTGGCATATCACCAAGTTCTTTTTATTGTGAACATAGATCACATCATATGTACCCACACTAAAGCCCTACTATTCAACAAGCGTTACCTTGGAATTTATGACGTATTAAAAAGGGTTTTGTCAGGTAATCAAAAAATTCTGACAAAACACCCTATATTTGGATAATGGTATCTTCCAACACGGCCCCCGTCTGTAAAAAATTGTGTTAAATAATTTGAAAAGTTGTTAAAGATAGTTGATAGAGGACTCGTAACTGTTTATGTGTTAAACATAACCTTTTCGCTTCGGGGGTGGCGTGGCATTCAATTCAGCATTTTCAGGACGTGAAAAAAGGGTGAAAATTTGGACAATATAGAACAATAAGTGTTTTGGTCGTAAACCATGGCAACCAGGGTCGAGAAGTTAACAAATTGTCCTTTTGTTACTTTGATCAAGGCCCCTTCCATGTGAAAATATGCAATGAAATCTATTTTTTGAGGTCTGCCACCCTTGGTTCGATTTTTACAGAAAAAGTCTCTTAACCATTTTCTGATTTTTCTTGAATTCTATCACAATAAAATTCGCGTTGATGTTATTGATGATATGCTAGGTCTACAATACGTGGATCCTGGGTTTCATACCGGAAATCATTTTACAAAATTCCTATCCAACAATGCACCAACGATGACGAGTAGAAAGAATAAAGAGAGTCATTCTATGTTGGTTTGTGTCATACGGTATTTTCTGTCCTAACTGTGCCGAAACCTTTTGACTGTAACATAATTTTACCAGTATCGAGTACTCTTTGATTGCCTTGGAAGCCTTGTAATTTTTGGCGCCACACAATGTGCGCGTGTTTAAAGGAGCAACTAACCGCGGCCGTGCATGGAGTGGAATGCTCCCCACTAGCCCAGTTAAAACGTTTTTATGAACGTTTAAAAAACGTTACAATTTGGAAGAAAAACGTTTTTCGAAATTCGTTTTAAAAAACGTATTTGTTTGAGTTTTTATGCCGTTTTTATAACGTTTCCTTGAAACGTTATAAAAACGTTATTATAACCGTTTAAAAATTCTTTCACAATCCTGTAGACTGTGCAAAACGTTTTGAAAACGTTTATATAACGTTCTTTATACGTGTTTTGGGAGGGTTCTTTTTACGGTTGCTAACGTTTCAGTAAACTTTAAAACACGTTTTCAAACAACGTTAAAAAACGCGAATGTGGTTTGGTTGTTGTGACCGCGAACGTTTTGAATCGTTATAACGTTTTTTAAACGTTGTGGGATGGTTATTTTCACGGTTTGCTGACGTTTCAGTAAAACATTTAAAAAAACCTTTTTCTAACGTACGAAGTTCAGTGGGTTAAATTGTCTTGACGTTTCGAAAACCTTTATAATAAACTATTGAACACCTTGATGGTCTTTTCACTGTTTCAAACGCTTTCTTTAAATTTCACATGCATGCTTTTTAAAAAAAACAACTTTTTAACCATTCTTTGGCCACAAAGAAGTCGTTGGCTTTGTTTTGTCGCCAAATTAACCCAAATACCCTCAATTACTTACTAATGGCCCATCCAGACACAATCAAAAATCAGCTTTAAAAAAAATTAAAAAACTGTTTCATTTGGTGTGAACATACCTGAGACATTTATTCTTTCTTTCTTTTCTTCTTATAAGTCCATTTCCTTTTCTTATTAGGGCCTTCTAATTCTAGTATTTCTGTTGACTCGTTTCCATTGTCCAGTTTTGTTCTACTTTCACATCAGCTTTTCCGTCTCTTTTTCTCCTGTTACTCTTCTTCCGTTCCATCTTCGAAGCTTCTTATATCTGGGACTTTCCTTCTGTGACCAAAAAAATAAAAATCACGCACAACGGACGCAACTAAGGTTAGAATAAATACTTATATCTTTGTTAGAGATTTTATATCTGACACAATCAAACTGAAGCACTCTGTCCTCGCGCCACAAATTGCCTTTATAGATTTTTTTAAGAACACCAGATTGTACATGTGGACTCGTCACCGAGAATTCCAAACATCGGATCGACATATTTCAAGAACTCTTGTCGTATACCAAATAGTGCGCAAAACAACAACATTCCATGAAAGTTGAAGTTAATGAAGCTTAATTTATTTAATAAATTATTCAAGACTTATTTTAAACTTTTATTTTATTGAAAATAAAATGTATTTATCTAAAACAGTGTTGTATCTGTGTCGATTGAGAATTTAAATGCTTTTCGTCCGATCCTTGTAACATTAATGAAAGTACACACACACTGTCCAAAAGTATTTGCGCCATCAAGAAAAAAATCATAATCAACACAATGATTTCAAATGACCAGCGGTTTTCTTACCACCATGACTCATTGAAAGTCAGAAGTTTGTGGTTTTTCAAACAAATGTTATTCCCCAAAGTCCTAGAGTGGCGAAAATAAATAATTTTTTTTTTTTTTTGATTGACCATGTTTCCCTAAATATGGGCGATGAAAAAAAGGGCTGGCGATAGATAGCTTCGATGGCACCTCAGAAGGAATCAGACAAGGAACTCCACAAATTACTGCCAAACTAGCCACTTAATGAATTGCTGAAGTTCACTCTAAATTTGCAGGAGAACAGTGGCATTGCTTGTTTGGGCCCGGAAGGAGATAAAACGTTAATGGAAGATGAGAGCAAGTCCATCGCTGTTTGACTACGGGATATTAGAATGACAGAAAGTGGTCACATGGTAACTTGAAAAGAACTTTTTGATTACATACCGTTGACATATAAACTGTTTTGTAGTGGAATGTGAATAAGTTATCCAGGCATGATTTGTGGCAATACCACGGTTGAATTATCATTCCAATTGCAATGGCGGATGTCTCAAAATTTTCCGGTTTTGTTAAAGAACCACTGTCTTCCACTGACGTTATCTTGCTCCGTCATTTCTGGTCACCAAGCCCAAACTGTACTTTCTTCCCGTAAACATTTAGGCGTAAATCCTAACAAACACGTACAAGCATTTAGCGCGCCTATTTGGTGTCATTTGTGGGCGTTCATAGTGGGCTGTATGCCTTCGGGGGTGCATTGGCAATTTATCGATAGCCAGCTTTTTAAATCCCATATTTATGGAACATGGCATTCAAAATCAAAATAATTCCCTAACTCCATGATTCGGTGAATAACATTTGTTTAAAAAACACAACTTTGACATTCATGCGTCATGTGTGGTTTAAAACCGCTGGAACACTTGAATCATTTTTGATGTATGATTTTTTTTTTTTCTGAATGGTGCAATACTTTTATGTACATGTGGTGTATAAGATCAAATGACTGTTGGTAGTAATCTCATTTGCTTTCTTTGTTTGATAAAAATGGTGATCTTTGATTCCTTTACTCTGCAAAAGGTATGAAATATCTACCCCCAGAACAAAAAACAAGATCAAAATCACAAATTCTTCCACTTACCCGTAACGTTACGTAGAAATATTTTTGGATGCCTATGCCTAAGCCATTTTTCCGATTCCTGATGCAAATAACATGTAACGTTCCTGCTGTACATAATTTTTCTTTATAAACTGTAAAGAAAACATTGTAATTTTGTCGTGAATACTCCAAAAAGGCTTAAGAACATGCGAGTATTTTGGACTGTAATTTGGAAATAAAGCACAGTGTGGTATGTTGGTGCAAGTTTTCAGGCCTATAATGACTTAATTTTAAAAGTGGAGAATTTTAATGAGTATGAACTTTATTGTACACCCTTGGTAAATAATTTGTTAATAATGAAAACAAAGGGTAATTCTTGAAATCTGTTCTAAAAATGAACGTCCATGCCAACAAGGACATTTCAAATTATTTTTCTATTTTTTTCTTTCGAAATTTCATATGCAAGTGAATAATTCTCCTAAAATTTCAAACTTTCGATATCTCGAAATGTGACTTTTGTTCGATCGTCTGTTTTAGATGTTGTGGCGATATTAAACTTACAGAAAGTAATGCACTTTTTTGTTGTAACGCTGTATTTTTCTTAAAAGCGAATACAGAATTGCCTCATGTTGGAGATAAAATCGGCATTTTTCTTCTTTGCAATTTTTCAGACCGTAACAATATTGCCATTTTTGTGGATGAATATGCCTAAAGGTTAGGCTTCCACCTGTGTTGCACCTAGATACAAACATACCATAAAGATTATAGCAATACTACATTAGTGTAAATAAGAAGAGTCCCAAATGGGCTTTGTCCCTATTAACGCCCTTCTTAAATGTTTGTCAAAAATCCCAGCAAACTCGGCTCTTCTAATTGGTCCTATGCGACAACAGATTCAGTAGAAATCTCTATAAATTACTCCTGCATATGTGTCACATCGTTAGACCAATTATCAGCACTGTAATTAAAACCACAAAGGACCAAAGTATTGCAACATGCAGAGAAAAAAGATTTCAAAATTCACAAAATGAATTTTCGAATTGTACCATCGTCTTACCACACATATTACGCATGATGCCAAAGGTGTGTTTTTTCGAACAGATGTTATTCCCCAGAATACTAGAGTGGAAAATACACTTGTTTAATTGCCATGGTCCTAATATGGGCGGATTAAACGAGCTGGCGATCGATAACTTTCCGATTTCAGTAAATACAGGAATCCGCGAAAAATGTGGGAACTTTCCTTGTTTTGGTTGGATGCAGTAAATCTTTGGATATAGGTCAATCTCGAAAATCTTTAACGTTTTAATTACAATTTCCAATTAAACGTGTAGGCCTACCTACCTTTTAACTGGGTTGCTTTCAGAAATCACAGGCGTGCTAGTGCTTGTCCGACTCTTTCTCATCGTCGGCATCTTTTATTAACCCTAAGAAGGCTGCATCTGGGAAAGAAAACACGTATAACATATTTTAATTTTCTACATGTTGATTTCAGGACAACCCTGTCTTAATCTGTGATCATATTATTTCACAACCACATTTTAAACAATTGCGAGTGACTAAACGCATCTATGTTGACATTAAAAAAGTCACATGGCTGCAATTAAAATAAGGAAATGGCCATAATCTTTTTAAAATTTTATATGGTACAGGATCCAAAAAAAAAGCTAATTTTAACAACGAAGTAGTATTTTTTTACTTGTTGATTTTTTTTTTTTTTTTTTTTTTTTTTTTTTTAAAAGTGTTCAAAATATTTGTTTGTAAAAATAATCGATGTCAGTTGTCCTATGGCGAATGTTGGTCGTAGTTCATGGGGTTATTGTTACACTCTGCACTTTTTTGGCGCAAACTAGGCTACACAACCTTATTTTTTTGTTTATCTCATATCCTCCTTAAGCTTATGTAAGATCGCTAATTTTCCAATTTAAGGCATAATAAAAATGTTTCAAATGTTTTAACACTAAGACGTTTCTCGAATGTTGGACTTAGTTATTATTTTTTAATATGATTACACTGATTTATTTTTACTTTTTCCATTATACGCCGACGAAATAAATACAACGATATGACGTGATAACCAGTCTTAAAACCTAAACGAACTAATACCCTAGTACAGAGCTGAATAGATAGAAATATGACGTCTTGTTATAGCCTTGATGAGTGGGGGCGTAGTGCAAAAACCTGTAATTTCCTCTTCGGAATGCAGAATCCGTTGTAATGCTTTTCTTAATGGATTTATAGGTATTCTTCATTTTCACTGGCTGTTTCATCCAAATCTTCGACAGGCATTCTTCTGATAGTTCAAAAACTGTCATATCTTGGTCTGACGTGATTGATGCCATTATACGGAGGAACAGTAAACTGGGAACGATTATCATTGTACATTGTAAAACCTTACAGCGAAACTTACTGGCCATCCTGTACAAGGCTTACAAAACGCCGATGAAAATGCTGTACATTTGTTCCATGTTTCCCAATTCCAATTGTGAACTCAAACAAAAAAGTGTTTTGTACCTGACAATGCAGCACATGTAGGCCATAGCAGAAAAAACATTCATCACCTCTCGGCATTACCTTTCTCCCAGAAATTTAATCCCCATACTTTTTAATCCTTTAGGGGTTAGGTGTTTATATCATGGTCAAAATTTCATCAAGAACTAAATTTAAAATCAGTTTTATTTTTAAATGCTATAATAATTAAGAAAGACATAATTACGACATTTTGGTTTTTAATTCGCGGCCATAAATTAATAAATATCAATTTTTTTTCTTTTTGTGATGATATTGTAATTCAAACGGTTAACTGACAACAAGGATACTTTCTTATGACTTTTTTTTACCCAAGAAATGTTTCGCAAAACACACGTCAACACACACACACACACAACACAACCCCCCCCCCCCCCCCACACACCCCACATACACGCGCTCGCTCGCTCGCACGCACGTCTGCCACGTGACGCATTGGCAACCTATAATGGTTCAGGCTATATATTAAGGTAACTCTGATTACAACTCAACTACCACCTGGTACTCTGCAATTTCTGCTTTCTCAATTACTGCTCATCTTAAACAACGTAGTCATGGAACCATTAAGACTCCCATCAGTTAATAAAGTTCAAGATTCCGAGTACAAACAACTTCTATAGATATAGCGTAACTTAGTCGAATCTTTCTATAACTGCTGCCATTTTTTTTATACCATCCCGCTAAACACTGGAATTTGAGTCTGTAGCACACACAATTGGACGTAAAATACTCATATACATAACAATGAATTATGCCCAGGAACGGCATATTACCCACCACACTTTGTTGTCCCCTATGGTGTCTTAAAAGAAGACTTTAGCCTGTACCTGGCTTGTAGCACGGGTCATAGACAGGGTCACTACTACTCCAAATACGCCTGTATGACAATTGTAGTTGACTATAATATTTTGATTAGGGCAGCAAGGGATTTAGTTAAAAATATAAACTCATCACTATCAACTGATCTCAATAGTCCGCATTTTTTTGGTTCCAGCATTGCTATGATCACCTTCTAGTTCTACAGCAGTAGCTATAAAATTATTAGGCCGGAGTTTCCGAATCAAGGTTAACTTGATTTCATGTGCAAGACAGTCTTAATCGACTATTCAGATTCATTATCTTTCATATCTAACAACGATTTCATGAAAATACTCCACTTATAACTAATTATCAGAAGTATCATCATCATGCCAGAAATATCAACATTAAAAAAAAAAACTACCAAAGGTTTGGCACCGAATAGCTAGAAATGTGCTCCGGTATTACTAACCATTAGATCATTACAATTAATAATATTAAGCAATTATTTGGAACAGTATTTTATACTGGCCATAAGGTATGCGTATAAACCATTAAAAGTCACATTAAAAGCCAAGAACATTTTTCTATGCTGAGTACTAGTAGTAGTAGGCCTACCTAACGTTGTTCTTTAGTAACGTTTACACTTCAATTTGTTTGTGGCAAATTTTAAGAAATATAACCAACTGCCTTTTCCTGTAAATATAATTTCTGGTTGGATTTTTCACACCGATTTCGTTTCCAATATAGTTTGTTTATGCTCTAACAATGCAACATTAGTTTCTCAACGGATCTTAATTATTACTTTATTCATGAAGCCCGAGATGATAACGTGCTTTAAAAATATCGACTATCTTTGTTGATTACAATACGTCGAATTACTCTGAAAGAAAAGTTGTCAGTATGATCTCACTTAGACTCTAAATCAAAAGAATGTACACTATTATGACTTATTTTTTTAAAATCTAACATAGCCTATTGCATCAAAAGTTTTTTATGGAACGAAAAACTTTAATTGTTTTGAACAAACTGACTATCATGACGAAAATCCGGTCAGAACAACAACTTTGGCCATACTGCTCATACTGATATGCGAACACGACCCGTCGACGTGTACTAGCTGGTTGATTTGGCGTTTCTGTGTGCAATATCAGACCTACTATACGGGGTTGACATTAATTCGTAAATCATGATTTAAAAAATGTGTATTACCTGTTGGTTCAGGTATAAATATATTCCAACTTTCCAGGAACAGATCGAATTGAAAACCGAAATGAAAGCCATTTTGCATTTCACTGCGATGCGAACTTCAAAATTCTAAAATGCTGAGCTAGCTTTTCAAGGACCGGGGTCAACGATTCCGTTATTCCATTTCATCACTTGACGAAATAGACTCCGTCCTATCCTCGTATTTGGGTGAACTGGTTCATAATCTGTACCTAAGTTGTACTGCATGCTATACAATGAGAATTGTGTTGTTGTTTTGACGAAAAAATAACTTTCGCAGGGAACAACTCCAACGATGGGGCAATTTTAACGACGATGACAATAACGACTTGCAGCGGCATGCAGCAGGGCGACGCGGTGGTATTACGAGACGAATGTAATGAAATAAAGACGATATTTTTGACATTGAAAAAAAAGCAAAAAAATCTCGAAAATCGGAGTCGGAGAAACGGTATATAAACGTATATAAACGTTGAATATTAAATTTTACAATGAATGTAGGCAAACGTTTGAAAAAAACGTTGTGTAACGTTCAGCAAAATATTTCCCCCGAAGATCGGTACCGGATTGTTTTCGGAAGCGTTTTAAATACGTTTTTAAAACGTTTCAAACCGCAAACCATTTCCCAACCAATGTCGAAACGGTTTGAAAAAACGTTTGTGTTCCTCAGGGTATCTATTCGTACAATCGTTGTGCTTGTGGGATAGATTCGGTAAAAATTATTTCCGTAGAAACCCAGGTTCAACGTATTAGAGCTTCTACCAATTTTTTTAAAACAGTTCAAAAAAGCTTTCAGCACAAAAGGAAAATTCAAACTAACCTTGAATTTTCGACGTGTGAACACCGTCTTCTCAGAAGATGTCCTGAGAGGTTGTGATGGATTTGCCCTTCTGTTGACCTCTGTTGACCTTTGGTCTAATCAGGACATGTATAAGGATGGAAACTCAAGACCCTGGTCGCGATTTTTTAATTCAGAAGATTTCTTCCTTATGTGAATTGCTTCCCGCACCAAACGGGGAACGGGGAAATTCTCTATCCTCTTTAACGAGTATTTGTGTTGGAGTACCAGTCGATGTTAATTGACGCGAGTCCGGTTTGTGTTCGGCGACAGCCGAAGCTTGCGGCTAGGTGCGTTGTTTGAGACTTATGTTCTATAAGGCTCTCCCCTAATTGTGCCTGTAGGCCGATGTTAACTTTTGGGGCACTCACCACAAGGAATTCGTAGACCACACCCGATCTTTTTTGTCATGGGTGAGGATCTTTCGGAGACACCAGTAATTCCTCAATATTTGTGAGGTTTGAAGGAGTGGCGACGCCATACACTTTAAAATCCTTTGCAGTTTGCTGGGACAGACCGTCAATGAAAGGTGTAAGGTGACAAGGTTGAACTCCGACCTGTGGAACCAGCAGCATTCGCGGTGGGATTAGTTTTTTCCCCGCGTTTTCTTTTCTTATTGGCATAGATTCCAATTCAGGTAGCCACAGTGCGACAAAGCTGATCTTATAGGATTGAGTTCTTTGTTCCGTTCCTCGCGGTCTGTCACTGCGATTTTAGCTCTGTGAAACAATGTTCGGATGACACTAAGTTTGTGCGATATGGGATGGTGCGAATCAAAATGAAGATATTGATCAGTGTGGGTGGGTTTCTGTAGATGGAGAGGTTGAGAGATCCGTCCGCGTTTCGGGAGATTTTAGTGTCCGAAATGAAAGATGCCTGTCCACTTCCGGCTCACTGGTGAATTTAATGTGTGCGTTTGTGAATTTAATATGATCTGGAAGGTCTGACGTCAGATTCAGGTATTATAACATAGTATCTCACATACGAATTCATCCTTATACAATGTCTGAGTAGACCAAAGGTCAACAGAGGTCAACCAAAGGGCCCAAATCCATCACAACCTCTCAGGACATCTTCGGATGAAGAAGTGTGTTCACACGTCGAAATTTCAAGGTTAGTTGAATTTTCCTTTGTGCTGAAAGCTTTTTTGAACTGTTTTAAATAGTTCTTACAGCACGTATGAATTACAATCGAGAGTCTCCAAAAAAATCCCTGGCACTTTTATCGCAACGACGTGAGTTAGCTCATATCCTTATGGCGTTAAGCACAGAATGAGATGACAGTTATGTATTGAATGCAGTGTGCACAGTGAATCGGAAAATGGACAGTAACTGAAAAATGGATCATACAAAAAGTTATATAATGTCGACACATTACTTTGTGCGTATATAGGCTAAATCTAATATGTGTGAACAAAATGTAGCGTGGTTACCCTGATCCGAAGTGAGTCGGAATAATTTAGTCGCTATAGTAGTTTGATCATAATTGTGACAATATGTTCCTCAGTCAAATTTGACTTTTTTTGCAAAATAATTCCATCAATCAAGTTTAATGTTAGTTTTAAAGATGCATTTGAACATTATAGATCTTGCACAGCTCGAATAAAGTCGATTACTTGGTGAAACATTGTAGATGACCAGTATAGTGGATATTGTAGATGTGACAGGTAGTGGGATATCTGGTACTTGATAACGTTGAGTGTGTTGGAGATGAAAACAGTTCTTTCCAACTGTCCTCACAACGGTTGGGGCAACCATAATTGGTCATAGAGAAGATATCTCAATAAGTTGTTCTGCTGGAATCAGGTAAATGTCTCTCATGTGCGAACCACTATGTGCTTACACTAGTATAGCACCAAAAGGCTTCATACAGCCAAATACATTACAAGTTCACGTATCTAACAAATTCTTGGGGTATATTAATCTTTATAAAATCTGAGTTACTAATTCATCCGGTTAGACTCATAGCATGTCTTCTTTCATACACACAGGCCAAGCAATTGTGTCCGATTGCCCGTCCAATAAACAAGTCTCGGTTCGAATCGAAGCACAGGAACAGCTGTACGTGGCAGAACCAACAGCTTTAGATTCAAGTGGAAATAATGTGCCGTTGTCTTTAGGACCCATGCGCCCGGTTCTTTGTTTCACGTTGGCTCAACCTCTGGTTACTTACATATTTTTGGACTCATCCAATGACTGTCAATGCAAGTTTATGTGTCTGACAACATCTGTAAGTATGATACAATTGGCTTCAAAAAAGTTTTTTTTTCAACAATGATTTTTCGTCTGCTTTCGAACTCATAAGTCTTGATCTTTGCAAATATATTCCCACAGTGGATTCCAGGCCTCCACAGATTTCCAATGCCCGTCAGACCAAACCATTTCGATTGAACCAGGAGATCCAGGCGTGAAGTCAATTGGTTCAGAACTTTGCCATTGATGCCTCTGGAACCTGCAACTTTGATTAGCAATCAACAATCAAAGTAAGTGTTCTTAGGATGGTTCAACAGAGTAAACGTACGTGTTTGCTGCATGCTCGGACAACCAGGATCAGTGGCTTTGTTGTCAATGTAATTACAGGTAAGATTATTGGAGAAATAAGCAAACTGTACAAACCTAACCTTTTTATAAGTTAGTAATGTGTGAGTCTGACTTAACAAACAAAGCAACTGTTTTCGCATTAATTTCTCATATGCAGTTGACACAAAACCCCAGAAATAAGTGGATGTCGTCAGATATAAACACACTAGTCAATTGATGTAGCTGGGGAAAGAGAGTCTACTGGAACACGCCTACAGCAACGACTCTTCGAGCAACTCAATTACTTATGCAATCTTGGATCAGAGCAATGTTCCTTCCTGGAAGCACGATGGTCACATACGTCTTTTCAGATCCGTACAGCAACCTTGCCCGATGTAGTTTTCACTTAATGTTACTACTGGTGAGTAGTTAAACGTTGTAATTTTTTGATAAAGGATTTGTGTCCTGTATCAAAGCGTTCAGTATTAGTACTGTCATTTGCATTTATCAACTTCGTTTAGTGAGGTCAAGCTCTCGCCTGCCTACAAAGACCCTCGGATCAAACCATTACAGTTGAACTAGGAATAGAAGTTAGTGAAGTAAGCTGGTCCGATCTATGCATTTGATGAATCCACCAACCTAACCTTAATAAGCAAGTCACACAATCAAGGGCAGTCGTTTGCCGAAGGCAAACCACAGTGAGATTATCGTATTTGCAGATGAAGTTGGCAACAGATATTCTGCAACTTCAAGGTTACCCATCAAATACAGGTAGGTCACGACTTGATGTCGACATACTTAATGTGTTAGTTTGGTGTGTCGAAACTCATGCTATTAATGTAATGATGCGATAGGTTGAATGATTTTTTTCACGTCATGCAAGTGCTACTAAAAGACAGACAAATTAACCAAAAATATTTAAAAAAAAGTGTTAAAATACGACGGCCGAAAACCCCCCACAAAAAGCGGGCCATAGGAGCTCCCCTTTACGCAGTTAAGGGTCAACATAATATTTATTCTTATGGTAATGAGCATTAAATCATTTTTAAGTACTTGACTCGTTTATTTGTCAAAGATCTAATGATATTCATATCCTCTTACAAAAATTCATGTGACTGAAAGAGTTCAATAGTCATACTTATTTGCATTCTTATTACAGTTGACACAACACCTCCGGATATACGCGATTGTCCGTCGGATATACATGTCCAAATGAATGGCGAGAGCTGGGGAAAGACAGTTTACTGGAACACCCCGAAAGTGACAGACCTCTCTACCAGACCATATTTGCTTGTGCAATCCCATGTATCGGGATCTTTGTTCCCTCCTGGTAGCACAATTGTAACGTATGTTTTTGCGGATCCGTCAAATAACTTCGCACGATGTAGTTTTTACGTCAACGTTACAACAGGTGAGATATTTGCAATTCCATTATTTATTATTATTATTATTATATATTTATATTTCAATGTAAATTTTGCCGTTTACCTTAAAATATCATGATCGTTTAACTACTTCATTTCAGTGGATTCTACGCCTCCATGCATTCACAAATGTCCATTAGATCAAACTACTACCATTGAACTTGGAGATCCAGGCAGTGAAATCAGTTGGGTTGAACCCTATGCAACCGACGACTCCAGTAATGTCACCTTAATAAGCAAGTCACATGATCAACGCTACATTTTCCAAAATGGTTCCACAATAGTTAAATACATATTTGCTGATGAAGCTGGTAACCAGGCTTTCTGTACTTTTGTAGTTCGAGTTAACACAGGTAATACATTTAAAACTAATTGTGGTTAGCTTGCGGTTTCTTTATGCACAAAATTGTTAAATCAGACTCGATTTACTTATAATTGACCTGCCTATTTAGGAATGGGATATAGGAGCGCTACCTGGGTTTGAACGATCTCTCTCCCCTCTCTCTCTCCCTCTCTTTCTAATCAAATGGCCCAATACGAAGGCAGTAGTGCTAAAAAGTTGTTGATTTGTACAACGTTTCGAGGTATTGTTTGGGGAGTCCAGAGAATACTGTATTTGGCGCTTTCGGCTACTAAGACTATTTGCAATTGCAACATAAAGGAGAAATACTCCGACAAGCAATAGTATGTAATACAGAGTGGTCCAAAAAGATTTACACTTTTAAGCTTGCAAATATCTCAGAAGTGGGTGCACATATCACATTTTTTAAAGATATTTATTAACTACAATATCTTGTTAGAACCTTGTGAAAACGGAGTTGAAAACATAGCTCAAATAACAAAATGGCGGCCGTGTAGACAAAAATGGTTAAAACCCACTTTGCACTAACGTAAAGTCTATGGGGCAATCGTGATGGTTAACGGTAATCAATACCATTGCGTGAAGTCCAGAGCTACTCACGTAACAAAGTACTGACCACCCTTGAGATCGTGTGTAGTGTTTACCGTTTGAAAATGAATGAGAGAATATATCAACCCTGAAACTGAACTGGAAATGTCCATTTACATAATAATTAAGTTGATTTGAATTGGGGGAATTTTAAATTGAATAAGACTTGTATGTATTTCATGTCAATACTGATCAAGACTCTGCTTGCACATTTTCAATGTTTGCTTCATTTGGGACAAGATCATAAAAAAGAATTATTGCAGCCGTTTTATTTTTAAATTTATAAGAGAAACTTGAAATAAATGAGATGCCTTAATTCTTACCTTTGTGATAAATACCACGACACATGACGGGGTTCGTTGTTCAATGTGTGTATCAATCTTGGATACAATTCGTGACCGCCAACAGAGTGCCATATAGACTTTACGTGTGTTCAAAGTGGTTTTTGACCTTTTTTACCAGGTTCCAACAAGATTTTGTAGTTAATAAATACCCTCAAACTATTTTGATATGTCTACCAATTTTGAGATATTTGCAGACGAAAAAGTGTAAACCTTTTCTTTGGACCACTCTGCACAAAAACTATACCACTAGTTAGAACATCGCACATGTGAATCGAAGGCCGTGGAGTTCGTTCGAATTTCGATATCAACGAAGTAAAGTTATTGTTATGATTTTGTATGCCACGGCCACCCACCCACCTGTCACCTATTTCAATTTAGTTTTAGTTTTACCAGTCTCAAAGCCATATATTAATTAGTTATTTGGCGTATGGTGGATTATGAACATTTGTATATTACAAATGTAATATATACGTCAATTTGAAATACCAGTACTCTACGAAAAAAATAAGGTTATCATTATTTTTGAACTGAAAATCACCAACACAGGTAATTTCAGAGAATTCCCTGCTTCTGACTTCAAATAAAGTAAACCCGTTTCGTATTTTTTACTACTCGTATGCAGTTGACACAACACCTCCAGAAATAAGCGGATGTCCGTCAGATATAAACACCCTAGTCAATGATGGTAGCTGGGGAAAGAGAGTTTACTGGAACACGCCTACAGCAACTGACCTCTCCACCAGGTCATATTTTCTTATGCAATCCCATGTATCTGGATCAATGTTTTCTCCTGGAAGCACGATTGTAACCTACATTTTTTCAGATCCGTCAAACAATCTTGCCCGATGTAGTTTTCACATTAATGTTGCTACTGGTAAGTCGGCGGTTGTAATTTTTTGACAAATATGAATTATGCACCCCGTTTCAAAACGTTCATCTATTATATTGTCCTTTCCATTTGCTAATTTTATTTTAGTGGATTCAAGCTCTTCGCCTACATACAAATGCCCTTCGGACCAAACCATTACGACTGAACTGGGAAGAGCAGTAAGTGAAGTTAACTGGCCTGAACCATATGCAGTTGATGAATCCAGTAACGTAACTTTGATAAGCAAGTCACACAATCAAGGGCAGTCGTTTGCCGAAGGCGTGACCACAGTGAGATACGTATTTGCAGATGAAGTTGGCAACAGATATTTCTGCAACTTCAGTGTTACCATCAATACAGGTGAGCAACATCTGTTGACGTCGCATACATTCCATAATGTCTTGTGTTTGTGTTCGAACTCATAGTCATTTGACTATTGGCAACCAGGTAGATAAATCTGAAAAAGTGTTTCGTTGCCAAAATTACCATATGTCTCAATGGCCCCTGTAAATGCTGGCAATCTCGGCGAGGGTGCTTTCCAAAGACTCGCTCTTCTATACGGTATTGTATATGTTTTATAAGAAATGTAGCGGCGCAGTTTATACAGGACGGTCATCCCATCTTTGCAACCAACCCAGTATCAGCCATTTTAAACCTTTTTTTACAAGCAAGGTGTTAACCCTCGTCCACCGAAGGGGGTGGGTGGTTACCACCCCTTCAAGTTTTTTTTCCACCTTGCTAAAACCCCCCTTTCTGGTGCCAAATTATTTAATGTAATTGTCAATTGACGCTCCTTTTCATGCAAAAACAAACATCCACCGGGGTGTAAGTAAGACACAGGGTGACCCCCAAAGTGATGGGGGTGGCACCACCCCCCTCGTTCGGGAGAGAAGTACTAACATGCCTAAAAAGTCAGGAATATCCGATTTGATGGAAATGACTAGTTTTATATAATCAGAGCATTTCAGTGCGATAATGTTTTTGAGTCGCTAAAATTTCGAAATATCAATTTTCCACCCGATATCCAGTATTTTCATACTTTCCTCAACTTATGACGTCATAATGGGAATGTTGGTACTTATTTTGATACCAATAGAAAGAAGAAACTCTTAAGCTATCATTTGGTGCCAAATTTATAGGAATTTGATGTTCATTTTTTTTTCGGGAGTTTTGTTACAAAAAAATCTATCAAAATTATCGGACTTTGGCACAATACTGATCGAAAAACATTCCGAGATACTTTTTGTGCCAACTGTATATAATTATCTGCAAAGGTCAAGTAAGAGAATTTACAACCAAGCGCGTTATTTTTTAGCTTTGGAATTAAAAATATTTGTCACGGTTTCCGGAATGTTTGGCTGAACTCAAGAGCACATACTTCGGATGCGCCTGGAAATTTGTCTTTATTCATATCTAGCATATATTTTTCTAACTATGAAATTTGGATAATGTAATATGTCGCTACTAACATTTTCATTCTTTAAAAATTGCAGTGGATACGATACCACCACATATAAGCAACTGTCCTTTAGACATGAATATTCAACAGGATAATAAACTAGGGACAAGAGTATTTTGGGATGACCCAGTGTCGATTGACTTGTCTGGCGACTCCTATCTTCTAATTCAATCGCATCTACCCGGAATGATGTTCACCGTTGGTGTTACTGTGGTCACCTATGTGTTTGCAGATCCTTCTAATAATCTTGCTCGATGTAGTTTCCGTGTTAATGTTACATACGGTAAGCTTATTTTATTTATTAATGTAAAGTACTTGACGTTTCCTTGCTTTTCATAATTTATTTATCAAATATCTTTTCTACGCAGTGGATACAACTTCACCCAATATTGTAGAATGCCCATTGGACGAAACCGTAATTATTGAAGTTGACGAACAGGGCACTGAATTTACTTGGCTTGAACCGTATGCCATAGATGACTCTGGTAACGCAACTCTGATTAGCAAATCACACAATCAAGGTGAACTGTTTCCAGAGGGCTCTACGACAGTTAAATACATATTCGCAGACAAATTTGGCAATCAAGCGTTCTGCAAATTTATGGTTACCGTAAATAAAGGTAAGATATTAATTTCAAATTATACAACCGAAACTAACCGAAGATAAACAGTATAGATTTCATAAACTAGATAGGGGTGGTGTCCCAAGATTCCAAAAAAAAAAAAAAACACGCTCAAATAAATGACTCGACCAAAACAGACCATTTTAGTAAAACACAAATTGGACAAAACCATTTCCACCTACTTCTATTAATGATTTTTGTCAATTCAAGTCCTCTTGCTTTCTCATTACGCTTGATCCTTATAAAATATGTTGCCTAACCTAGCTGACTAGCCCTAACAGCCGGCCTCCTGGTTAAACCTCGAGAGGTTTAACCAGGAGATGGCTTCCCAACAGTTTTGAGTCTCCATAGCTCCTGTCCTGTTTTTGATGTTCTGCAGCAACGACTTTTGGAATGCCATATCCCAACAGGACTTTTTAATATCGTTCAGCCATTTTTTTTCTGGTCTTCTCCGGGGCGACTACCACCAATGTTCCCTTCTAGAGTATTTTTGGGTAGCGGGTATGGGCCATTCTTTTTACGTGTCCAAAATACTTTTTGGTCCTGGATTTTAACTACAAGATCCTTATGGAAGATTAGCAAGTCCTTATCTTTGTGTTATGAATTCTATCTCTCCGAGTCACCACTAAGATCTTACTCAGACAGGCCATATCAAAGACTTCCAATCTCTGATCATCAGATTTCTTGATTGTCCATATTTCTGCTGCTTAAAGCGGCACTGGCACATTTTCACAAAATATGAAATTTCTTCAATTTGCTCTCAAATGATAGTCTAGGCTATTGGAAGAACAGAGATATATTTTACACATAAAAATAACATACCCCAAAACAGATAGGGACATTGATATGAGGATAAAGACATCCAGGTAATTTGTAGGCCAACTTTTAAGTTTTCCATAACTTCAACATCATCTCAACAAATGTGCATATTACATGAATATTTTTGACTCGTACTCACTGATATTAAAACCACAAGGTTATAGACCGATCAAACAGTGTGCATAGCGTGGGAAACATGCATACGGCGTGCGTGTTCTTGTGTTAAACGCCATTTTCGTCGTCTGCTGAATTTACCAGAACGAACGCGTCGCTACGACGTTAAATTATAAAATCGTTCTGTTTACCCATAAGGAAGCTGATTTGATCTTAATCATTTCGGGTGAGGGCTTTTGTATATAAAAGCCTTACAACCATGCAAAAATATCGATTTTGAAAAATCTTGAGGGCGCACTATTTTTCAAATGTGCCAGTGTCTCTTTAAGTAGCAATGGACAGAACAAGTACTCTGGAAAGTTTGCTGTTTATTTTGATATCCTCTGAGTTCCAGATCTGTTAATCTAAATAAATCTCTTTCCAGTGGACTCAACATCACCTAGTATTTCTGCATGTCCATTAGACCAGAGTGTTACTGTAGAACTAGGGGAGCAGAGCGAAGAATTTAGTTGGATTGAACCACAAGCATCTGATAACTCGGGCAATGCAACCTTAATTAGTAGGTCACACCATCAAGGCCACAAGTTTCAAATCGGTCAAACGACAGTGAGATACATATTTGCTGATGAAGCTGGCAACCAGGCGACGTGTACATTTGTTATTAACGTGAATACAGGTGAGATAATATTTCTGTTTTGCATTCCCAGCATTTATACTCCTGGGTGGAGAGAGGCAAGCGAGGTAAAATGCCTTGCCCAAAGTGCGCAACACATTGGCGACAGCGGGGGTCGAACCCACAACCTTATGCTTATGAGGCGAGCGCTGATCCACTGCACTACGTGCCCTCTTAATACGGTAGAGAATATGTTTTTGTTTTCTATGGTATTTCAATTAAAGGTAAGTTACGATAGAGCAAGTATCATTGTTGCATTGGTAATTGTTTTGTAGGGAAAATCAGGGGGTGTCCCCTGTCCACCGTTTACAAGCAGTAGTAGTAGAAGTAGTCAATTAATATTCAATAATATTCAACAATTACAGTGGACACTACACCACCAGAAATACATGGCTGCCCGTCGGATATGAATATTTCCGAAGATGGTGACAGGAGTACTGTGGGCACCGTTGTCACCTGGATCTCACCTAACTCTACTGACTTGTCGAACAACTCCTACCTACTTATGCAATCTCATTTATCGGGATCAGTATTTCTTCCTGGAAAAAACATTGTAACCTATGTCTTTGCTGATCCGTCAAACAATGTTGCTCGATGTACTTTCACTGTTGGTGTTGCAACTGGTGAGCTTATTGAATTATGCTTTTCTTAACATTCCAGAGTCATGTAAACATGAACTCCTATAGAACGATGCTCATGATCATTGATCTATTTTATTTCAGTGGATTCCTCTCCTCCTCGTATTTATGAATGTCCGTCAGACCAAACCATCACAGTCGAGCTTGGAACACAAAGTAGCATAGTCAACTGGGTTGAACCATATGCCACTGATGACTCTGGTAGTGCAACCTTGGTTAGCCAATCGCATCATAAGGGTGATATGTTCCCAGTAAATTCTACAAGAGTGAGGTATATCTTTGCTGATGAAGCTGGTAACCAGGCCTTCTGCACTTTTTTGGTTAGAGTCGAAGCAGGTAAGACAAGGAGATGGTTTAGACTAATTTATTCAAACCATGGCTTGTTTGTGGCATTCTCCAGTTCTTTTCACTGAAAACATAAACTAGTTAGGCGCAGGCTGGACTAATCAAACACCGGTTTTGTTGACTAGTCTGGCACTGCTGACTTTAGTTAGTTGCAGGTTTTAAACTAGACAAGCAGGTTTGACTATGGACTGACATGAATGGTGTGTGTGTCTTGATTAACGACACTAAACTTGGATTTGGAAATGGATTAGCTTGTCAGAAAATCTCGTTGATTAGGCTTGGTAATCCATTTTGGGTTAGTCCAGATGGATTGACTAACCTAGATCGACGTTTAAAGCAATATTAGCACATTTTTTTGAAGAGCGCCCCCAATTTTTCAAAATAATTGAGATTTTTACACGGTTGCATTGGTAACTTGCTAGTAAACCATACCTGTGAATGGTTAAGCTCGAAAATGTATGTGTCTCTCAAACGAAGGAATTTTGTATTTAGAATAATTATTATCGGGATCCCGATAATAATTAACGGCTGCTGGAAACGGCCTTCCAATGTGAAATAGCCGGAAATAGCGCCATGTACGTCGCTCATCCATTAGTTGTTTTATTGGTTCAGGCAAATAATCAAGTTAGAGGTTATTTTCTCGAGGTGGCACTATATCATGGACGGACATAAACGTAGCATTTCCAGCTCTGCCGTTAAGTCCAATCTGGGATCCAAATTCTAATTACAAAATCGCTTAATTTATGATAAATACGCATTTTTTAGCATTCTCGTTCGCAGGTATAGTTTCCTATACAATCACCAAACGCAACTGTGCCAAAATATCAAATTTTCAAAATTGGGGGCGCTCTTCAAAAATGTGCCAATATTGCTTTAAGTGATGTGAATTACATTATGAAACAGGATCCAAAATTGCATTGTTAAAAGCTTACATGGTAAATATAAGGAAACAATAGTTATGTATGCGTACCGATGCGCCTCTATAGGTTATGATGTCAACACTTCTAATGTTAACACTTCAGAAGGATTACACAATTTGAGATTTGAAACACATGTCACACTTTCCATAATGCTTCGTCAATAGCATTGTTCATTTATTCTTAAATTTACAGTAGATACAAAACCACCTGAAATTCGCGGCTGTCCGTCTAACAGGAATATCTCCATTGACGATGACAGGATGGGAGTTGTTGTAACTTGGAACTCACCTAGCGTCATTGATAAGTCGAACCACGCATATCTACTCCTGCAATCTCATTTTCCAGGATCACTCTTCCCCCTTGGCAAAACAATTGTTACTTACATTTTTGCAGATTCTTCAAACAACATTGCAAAGTGTACATTCAGTGTTAATGTTTCATTAGGTAGGTGTTCAATCGTTAAATGTTATAACGTTCTCTTTCGTCTTTATTCACCTCCTTTGAATGATTGTAATGATTAATCACCATTATATTTCAGTGGACACAACTCCTCCTCTAATATTTGATTGCCCATCGGACCAAATAATTACAATGGAACTGGGAGAAAAGGGTGGTAAACTCAACTGGTCGGAACCGTACGCCACTGATAATTCTGGAAGTACAACTTTAATAAGCAAGTCACATGATCAAAGTCACGTGTTCCAAGACGGATCCACTGCGGTGATTTACACATATGCTGATGAAGCTGGTAATCAGGCTTACTGCACCTTTGACGTAACTCTGAATGCAGGTGAGACTTGTAGCAGAGTAATCTTTCATTAAGTCTTGAAATTTGATTAAAATGTTTGCCAATCGAGATACCAACGAAGACGTTAGATATTATTGTGAATTACCTATATAAACGTACTGTTCTAATGCTTTCCGCTAGGAACGTGATGGACAACTTTCGGACTTAATATAATCTTCCAGTAATCCTAAATTTTTAGCTCAATTTGTTAGGTTGCCGTACTAGTAATACGGAGGTTGTCTGTTCGAATCCGACCATAGTGCAGTTAGTGTCCACTGTAAACGGGCCTCGACCTTTTGCCCACCCAACCAAATCATTGTGACATGAATCCATTCATAAATTTGACCTTATATAAATGATTCCCACTTCACTGGGCACCATCCAATCACTGATCAATGACATGCTATGGATGAGCGATTACACACACACACTGTGTGCATGAAAATTGGCGAGTAGGCCTGTTTGTACACATGTTAGAAGCCTTGTTAGAAATGGTCGTTTCGGATCCTTTTAAGCACCATATGTCAACCAAATTACACCACCTTATAGAAAATAAGATTATCTTGGTTGTCAGCTTCTACGAAGAGTATAGGTCTAACCGTTTGTCCATGGCGCCCTCTTTAAATCTGCCCAGCAATCACTGGTGATTTTTGCCATTGAGTTAGCATTATACCCTACCAAAATACCACTCTTTATAAACTAACCATTTCGGATTTTTCTGAATGTTCTATCATAATACAATTCACATATGGTATTGATGATAATATATTCTACAATTAGAGCTTCTACCAAGAAAATCCCGTGAGCACTTTTCTCGCAACGACGTGAGTTTTCTCATGTCCTAAGCGTTAAGCACAGAGTACGTATGACAGGTCATGGGCCAATTGAATGCACTGTGTGCACAGTGAATAGGGAAAATTGACAGTAACTGCAAGATGCCAAGCCCAAAATGTCCAGGTCCAGAAAAAAGAGCATTACCAAACCCTCGTTGTTTTCTTAGAGAACTAAGTAGTTATATTCAACGGATAATATATATAGTTGTGAACAAATGGTTGAACCATTTGTTGAACTCTATGTAGCCAAACGAACTTGAATAAATCTGTTCATGTAGACTGCGAGTAAATCACAATATGTTTGCAAAATGACACTTGGTGCCATTTGGGTCAAATCTGAAGGCACATACTTTTCGGTTCATAATAAAAGATATAAATAAATAATGTGTTTGCGTTGCATGTGCTTGTATTTTCGGGACAACTATGTAGTAGTGACACATAGTTGTCCCGAAAATACAAACACATATTAATTGTATAAATTCTGAAAATCATCTGTAAACGATTTACAAGTTTTTTTCCATAATGCAATTAACACATATGGTCATTTTATGAGATATAAAATGTCATATAAGAATTGTTTGTAAACAGTCCTATTGAAGGATCTTATGGCTACGTAGTATCATTAGAATAAAACAAATGGGTCAACCATTTGTACATAACTACATTATTCGTTGTAAAAACTTAGAGTGCTGTTGTGTACATAAAGATAAAAATGATCGAGCTAAGACTCAATGGAAACTATTTTACTATTTTACATAACTATTGTTATGTCAAAACCGGACAGCTTGGTGTTGTTGAATATAGAAGCTATTTTCTGCCTTTCTTGATTGGCTTCGAACAAAAAGTGTATTCTGTCCCTTAACGCACTCGATGGACTTGTGGAAATTGTCTACTTTCTAGTTTGCTTTAAGTCTGCTTTACGATAAGAACATCAATCCAATTTTCTTGGAATTCATTGAGTTTATTTTCCTTTAGTATTCTAATACCATAGCTGCCCTGCGAGTTCCTAAAATGTCACACTAGGATTTTGACCATAACAGAAGGTTAATACTTTTGAAATGTAACGCCTTTCATTTTTACAGAAGATACAACACCACCTGATGTTAGTGGCTGTTCTTCCGATATTAACGTAATTTTGGAGGATGGCAGTGTTGGCGCCAGAGTAAACTGGAAGGACCCTATCGCTACTGATGCCTCAAACAGTTCCTTCTTGGTTCTTCAGTCTCATTTTTCAGGATCGACGTTTCTTCCAGGTCAAACAATGGTGACCTTCGTTTTTGCGGATTTGTCAAATAATCTCGGGAGGTGTTCGTTCCTAGTTAACGTTTCATTTTGTAAGTTAAAAGGATACTTGTTTTCTAGCTCTTATCTATGTTGATTCTGCTCTATTTCATAACATCTAGGGACATTTGTGAAATGTATTGATTGGAAAAACGTAGTCATACATTACAATGTCCAAGTGAGTCGTTTAAACTTTCATAACCTTGACAATCTTTCATGTTGTATATATATATATATATATGTATCAGTGGATATGGCACCTCCTCGTATCTACGAGTGTCCATCGGACCAAAACTTTGCTATTGAACTAGGCGAACAAGGGAGTAAATTCAGCTGGCCTGAGCCATATGCTGTCGATGACTCCGGTAATGCAACCTTAAAAGAGAAATCACACCGTCAAGGTCATATATTCCCACCTGGAACTACCTCAGTAACGTACACATTTGCCGATGAAGCCGGTAATCAGGCACTTTGCAACTTCCTAGTTAATGTCAATGCAGGTAGGGCAAGAGGTTTTTTTCTTTAATAATCATTATACGTTTTGTGTTTAATTAATTTCTTAAAGAAACAAATATTATCTTGACATTTTGACAATGATTGTTTTTTCTGCCTTTTTGTAAATCGAGGTCAAAAGACGATAAAATAGTATTTTTTAACTTGAATAAGAAATAGAAATAAATTCAGTTTTCAATGATCAATGTCATTTTTTTGTTGTTTGATCTTAAAACATTTACAGTGGATTCATTTCCACCTAAATAAGTGGCTGTCCCTCAGACATGACTGTTCGCTGGGATGGCAGTGTTGACATCATTGTAAACTGGACCGAACCTACCGTCACTGATGCGTCGAACAACTCCTACTTACTGATGCAATCTCATTTATCAGGATCGATATTCTCTCCTGGCGAAACACTAGTAACCTATATCTTTGCAGATCCGTCAAAGAACATTGCTAGATGCACATTCATTGTTAATGTTGCAACTGGTAAGTTAACAGGCAATGAAATGCTAATGGTTGATGCTTGCGCCATTCTTTTACGATTTGAAAGTGTACCAAATTGCACTTATACCAGGCTACTCATACGAGTTAAAACATCCTAACAAACATCTATTATGATCTTCTATCTCTACAATTGTAGTTTGCTGGGCAATGCTTTCGAGCTAAGGACCGGATTATATCAGACCTTCTTTTGTGGCGACTTCCATGCCCAAATAGAGTTAGTAGATGACTAATCTACCCTGATATGCTACGCAGAGACACATGTGAAGCCGGCTTCACTTGTCAAAGTGAAGCCGGCTTCACAAGTGGAAACAGCAATGCGAAATAAAGACGTGTGGCAAAGAAGTGTTATGATCTCGACGAAGGTTAAAGGATGATGATAATGATGATGAGGATGATGATGATGATGATGATGAATTGTATTTTTAAATATTTTTCAGTGGACACTACTCCTCCCCGTATCAACGAATGTCCGTCAGACAAAACAATCACTATTGAACTAGGAGAACCGGGAAGTGAAGTAAGCTGGTCCGAACCATATGCCATGGACGACTCTGGTACCTCAACTTTAATAAGCAAGTCGCACAGCCCAGGTTACATGTTCCCTGATGGGTCCACCATTGTAAGATACATATTTTCTGATGGCGCTAGCAACCAGGCTTTTTGTACATTTGTTGTTACCGTTAACGCAGGTGAGATGGATTTTCTACGATGATAGAAGATTGCATGCGCTAAGTTTTGTTGGGTTGGCTCGGATAAAATAAACAACAAGATTTAAAGTAATTATCCGTGAAAATAATATATGGCCACATTAAGGTAAATGTGTTAAAAATATTGTACAAGTAGAACAGAAACTGCAGTGTCATGTCTTTAATCACGTGCACATTCTGTACCTTACAGTGGATACGCTACCGCCAGAAGTGACCGGTTGTCCAGATGACATATATGATTTATTAGACGATGGCAGTCAGGGCAGGAAAGTCTACTGGAACGCTCCAAAAGTGACTGATGAGTCGGGGAGATCTGATTTGCTCATTCAATCTCATGCATCGGGATCAGTGTTTCCTTTGAGTACCACAGTTGTAACATACGTTTTCACAGATTCGTCAAACAACCTCGCTCACTGTAGTTTCCGTGTGCATATTGCGGCAAGTGAGTTATTACGACATAGGATTTTAGTCAATATCTGCAATTAATTTCAAAAGATAACTCTGTCAAAGTTTAGCTATGGAAATTTGGTTCATTTTTATGTAAAAGTAAAAGAATATTAATAGGTTCTGTTTAGCGAAATATAACACAGCTATTAAGACTACAGAAATTTGGCTCTATTTTTATGCAGGAAAAATCGCTTTAGAAATATCAATGAATTTGGATATTGTTTACCACGATGCTCTTAATAATCGCACATCGCCTGAATATCAAAATCTAGAAAACAGTGTCATTTCAAGCGTAAGTAAAATTCTTCTACGAACAATATGACTAATAATTAGATCCACCTTTGTACAATGGTCTGAAGTTGGAGTGTCATAGTAATCTGATTAATAAACAAAAAAAAATAGATATTATTTTGATCTTCATTAGCGAAACTAATTATCAGTTTTCTTTTTAATTTTAATAAAACTGTGGTTAATTTTTCTACTAGATGGATCGTGTCTTCACTGCCAGTGATCTGATGGATATTTACCGTATGACAGAGGTTACGGGCTTCAGGTATGCTAAACATCATTTCCAGAACTTAATTCTTTAACTTTTGCAGACCTTTATTGTTTAAAGGGACATTAGGAAATTCCCTTTCTTCATATTAATAATGCATGCACTTTGTAAAGAGATTTGCCAATAGCGAAAGAAATGTGTTGGAAGTTGGAGTTTTCAGATTAAATGCTCGCGGTAACTATACTCCCCGCCTAAAAAATCCGAACGATATGAATTACTGTATTAAAAAGGTATGTAGGTATGTAGGTGAATTATAATAATAAATGCCAGGAGCGTTGTTCGCGTAATGTGTCTGCTTATTGACCTGTGTCCGTAATGCATTGATAACGAAGCATGATGTGGAAGTTTGAGAGATTTATCCAGCTGGCTTGGCGCGTTCATTTGAAAACAAGTTTGAGCACGTTTCAACACCGTTCGGATTTTTTAGGCGGGGAGTATATTAAATACTCTATGCTGAGGAGTAAGTTCATTGAAGTCATATTCGCATCGAAAAGGATACGCCTACGCCAGTAGGCCTATAGCAGCTGTGTTCTGATTGGTCAAATGAAAATAGCCCCATAGATGGCGCTAATGCATAAGGAAAGTAGAGTCCTAAAAGACGAACAGTAAAGGAAGCTGTCTCTTATTTTTTCATATTTGTAAGGTTCGAATTATACAGAAACTACACTTGCCACAAAGAGTATCTTGGCATGTTTTTCGATCAGTTTTCAAAATATACATTTGGTTGCTCTTTCATTTAACACATCGCTTGTAAAAAAGTCCAACATTTGGTTAGGGGATTTTGCGTCATTCGGGCGTTCTATTCGACCATTTTTTGCACGGTGTTTAACATGCGAATAATCAATACGGACACAAAATGTCTGCATTCTCAATTATGTTTAAAATTTCGGAAGAAACTTATTTAATGTAACATTGCAGGTAAATCACTTGTCATCGTGGTTTAAAACGCTCTGGGATGACATAAGATCAAATTTGGCCGGTCATCATTCGGCCCATAATAAGAAACAAATGTAATATATTGTCCGTAGAGGGCGTTTTACTATTTTAGCATATCAAAATCATAACCTGTATTAATTTCCCAACGAATCAATATAGAAAACCTAATTTTAAAATTACTTTACATTTTTACCGATAGTCAAGGTAGCGTAGTAGTGCACTGTATGGTACACTTCGACCAACTTAGTGACATAGAACATTCTAAAGCTGAATCACAATCTATTAATGAGACTATCAAACAACCACAGCTGCAAGCAGAGGACATTCAGCGTTTAGTTTATCAGATACTTCAAGATGCTGCGCAAGATGACGATGTGCTTGTTTCACTGGGAGCTCTTCCAGGATCTCTTAGTGTTAAATTGGGTAAGTTATTTATTCATCATGTTTTCATGACACTATCTGCCTAGCGTTTATTCTCTCCATAGGGCAGCCGCACTGCAAATGAAAAGCAATGTGTAAAAAGGCAATATTCATGTACACTTTATTATTCTGAAATAACGTACTTTCATATGGGCTCTGACAGTAATCGTTTGGTTAAAGTGTGTCCCGTTGAAAGTGATATGGTGGACGAACCAAACAGAAATAATATTCATCTTTCAATCTATTTCAATTGCGCATTTGGCAAAGTCTTTCCAAATGGCAATTGCATTGTTTTTGCATTCAAATAATGAGAAGATGTCTTTGTTTATGCTGTAAAAGCGTATTAATTTCTCTAAAACGATAGTAAGTTTGAATATGCAAGTAGACAGCACTAATCTTCATACATTTAGGTTGACCATATTGATGATCTAATTTAATTAGTCATGGCTCTCCAGTTTGGTAAAGATTGGTAAAGGTTGTTCGACATCAGGCAGGACGATTAACCGTTGCGTTATTAGGGATGACATTGCACCAAAGCAAGTACGCGTGAGTAGCAATGGTTCGAAATTTCACAATTTCAGCAGTTATCGAACCTGCAATACGCGTGTACTTATGTCATCGAGTCCTTTATGATGTACAGTGTGTAAAAAAACACTTTCAGGGATCATATCTTGAAACATATCGACTCTACCTTAATGAACTTTTCAAGAGCCATTAGCTTATAGTCCTATCATACCTTACAACAAAGAACAAGTAGTCATATGCTTTTGTTCAAAACTAAAGACGCCGACTCAAGTGTTGCGTTTTGTTTTTCTGGGACACACTGTATTCTTATAGTCCAGTAACCTTATGGATTAACCTAGAACAAATTGCAACAGAAGGTTTTTTTGTTTCATCTTGTTTGTATGGCCCTACTGAATATTATATCCCAAATCTGCCAAAATCAGACACCGGGAAATGGGCTAATTAGCATAAATCCAAAATGGCCGCCAAAAGACATCTTTGAAGCCCTGTATCTCCTAAACGGTTGGTTTTAGACCCCCATAAATATATTATTAATAGAAATATGATACCAAAGAATCGGATCAGCTGGTTAAAAAAACATTATGACGTACCTGTGACGTCATCATGCAAATTTCACGTCATTTACGTCATAAGGGTGACAAAAGAACGCATAACGTAACTATGATTTTGGTGTGAATAATGATAGTATGACGTAAACATGCTATAAAAACAACAACAACAACAATAATAATAATAATGATAATGATGACAATAAGCATGGTTTATATAGCGCTAAAATAACCTAAATGAAATCTCAAAGTGCAGCTGCCCATTATCATTGCTCCCATCAGGAAGTTGTCATTCCATCACCTCGCTTAGGGTATCAGTCAATTGTGAACGCGTTACAAGCCTGTTCGTATATCGAATATGTCGACAAAAAAACGAAAAAAAAAAAATACCAGAAACATTTACATGAGATTTGTAACCCTGGTATTTCACTCCTCTCAGCATGCAGCATACGTTTTTATATGACAACGTGTCTTGAAATGGGCCTGCTCTAGGGTGGAACTGCTTCATATTTTGGAGAAATCTGACATGTTGTAATGATTAGATTTGTACTTAAATGTGATTGAATACTTCCAAGTAAGCACTCATTTTAAAGTTTAAATTTAGTTAGCTTTAAAGTTGGTACTTAATTTATCTTGATCAGACTTCAGCTTCAGTAATTAAAATTAAGACCAATTGAGTAAACGAATGTGGAAGGTGAAGCAATTGGGACAAGGAGATTTGGACACGGTACCATGTAATGTCTATGGGAGAATATGAAGCTTCAGCTCTATTGTTTTTCATCGTAACGAACCCATATAATTATTTGTTGAATTATATATCAATTAAAGCTAATTAACTGCCCTTAATTTGAGACCATACATATTCGGGTGTGGACTGTAATTAAAGAAATTGTAATAAAATAATGATAATTAACCAAGTGGGATTGAGTATACAAATGGGACACGTCTCGTTTTTTTTGGCTTCCAATCAGAGTGTTGAGAGTATCTTCCAGGGCTACACAATTAATAAAACCTTACTAAGCCTAGTTGGCAACTAAAGTGGGACTTAGGTGCCAACTAAGCCTAGTTGATTACTATTTGAAATTCATTAAAACCCTAATAGCGCTAGTTGCATTCTCAGAATCTGGCCTAGATTTAGAGTTGATCAAGAGCAACTTAACTCACTCGTTGGAAAACTAATCAGTGAAGGAAATAATATTATTCTTATTATTTCTGTAAAATATTTTACAAGACAATTAACACTGATAGTTATTGCTACAAATTATTGATTTATAGTATGTGAATTAAATTATTAAACAATCTATATAATCATTTTGAATAAAAAAATGGGAGTAAAGTTTGTCTTCAATTATTATTGCATTAAACTAATGCCGTAATAGCACATGAGAAAGGGAAAAGGAGGAACTTGGTAAATACAGGCCCCAAAATGATGCTTATATATTTGAAATGAAACAAAAATGTTCATTCAATTAAGTCGGAGAAGGAAAATTAAAGAATTTCTTTAATTTTGATTGTTCATAATTAAAATTGGAGAAGTTATTTGCTTCTTAAAGTTTATATAATGTATACTTACAGTACCAATATGCAGCTTTATGTTTATGGTTACATTTTGACCACGCACACGCAATTTAGATTTGCTTAGTAGAAAATATTAAACATCAATTCTCAAAAGCAGAATACGCGAATAAGAAATTCTTGAATATTTCTTCAGTGCTGAGTACGTCCTTTGTTTGGTCAACTCTCGATATATAGTTAAGGGTTGTCATGTGGTAAACGGCGGAAAGCTACTACAATTATTGGCTTCATTTTGATAATGGTTCACAGGTGATCAAAACATGTTAATGCTGAATGAACAGATCAAACACAAAATGGGTCGTCATTAATGTATTGAATTTACATCCCCCACACGGCAACCCAAGGCCATTCCGCCCGAAAGCACCCCATCTGTATAGACAAAGATTGAGCTAGTTGGCAAATACATTTTCCTAGTATGTCACTAGGTTAGCAAGGGCTCTAGTAAGGTTTTATGATTTCAATTTAGTTGTCAACGTCCGTAGTTGCATATTAGGGATTTTCGCATCTTTACTAGGCCTTAGTTGCAGCTAAACTAGCAAGGTTTTATGTATTTGGGCCCAGATCCCGATAAGCTACAATGTTTCTTCATTACCATTCAATAGATTAAACTTAAAACTAATGAACTGTCTTCAGTTCACAATGCCTAATTAACATAGCTCTAGATTTTAATGAAGCTCATTATTTAGACAAGCTGGGACTGCCTCTAGGAAATGGGACACATTACGTTGCAAATTTTATAGGTGAAAATGGTCCGTTTTTTACTTCAGTACAAGAAACTTTGAATCTGTCCTGTTTTTAATTCTATCATTATCTTCGTACAGATTTTAAATATTCATTAAGATTCCAACATGATTGTTATTGAGTATATAAGTAAATTATCATTACTTAATTCAAGTGACGAACAAGAGTGGGGGGAATGCGGAAAAGGTGCTATTCGACAACAATGAGAATGTAAGCTCTACCAGCACTGCAAATTCGATTAATTTGATGCATATGATTATCAAAAACTAAATTCAATCGTGGAATGTTTACTTTTAAAGAATGTTCGATTAAACTTGGGGTTATTTTCTTAATCCTATGACTTGTTGTGATGCTTTAAATGTGAGCTGCCAATTTGAGCACACGACACTGACAATTCATACTTGTCATTAGGTTAAAACAATTTTCACAAGGGATATACATATTAAGAGCCAAGTAAAAAAATAATTAAAACATTGATCGTCCGGATTCTGAAAAGTTGGTGATAGAGGCCTTTATTATTGTTATTTTATTATTTGTTTCAAAGATGGCCACCATGATAAATTTGAAATTGCGTTGTGGAAAAAGTATATGCAATGAAGGTTGAAGGAAAATTGCTCCAACAAATGAAGGTTACTCTTTAAATAGATGGGAGTTCAATACTGCTCTGATATTTTGTTGACCTTCGTTTTCCCCTTTTAGCCTTATTTTGTTGGGATGGGGTTTTTTTTAATAACAAAATAGGGGCGGGCGGGGACAATCAAACTGTTTTTTTTTTTTTTTAATATGTTGTTTAATTTTATGATGTTTATTGGCCTTACCTTGCAAAACTTGATGGTGCTTCAGCAGAAGCTACTTGCAAGAATTTTTAAGCAGTTCTTTGACTTATGGCAAGATATATGCATATCTTTGATGCCAATTTTGTACCGTTGCACCCAAAAATATTAGAAGGAAAAACACTTTGTCTACTTTTTCATGAGATTTTGATCACTAACTGCTTACGACCTAGCCCTACTGCAAATTTGATAGCATATCTGGAAAGATTGGGCAATGTCCTTCAGAAAAATGTTTTACTTTCAATGCTAGAGGTATCATTTGGAAGTTATAAAGGTTTAAGCTCAAATATGCATGCTACTTGAAATTTGCAGACGAAATGGCAGAACAAGACCTTACTTCAAGAGGCATGGCCATATCGATGTTTAATCTTGGTTCAGTAGTGTAGCCTAGCCTACGTGTCTATTTCGTTGCAAAGTCTAGATCTCCACAACTTTTCAAATAGTTTATGCACAATGGTCATAAAATGTTGAAAAAGGGGGATGCGACATTGACAGAGCCGGAAACAGGTGCACGCCTCAGCATATAGACTAAGCTTAAACTTTGCGGCAGGACCCCCGTAAAATGTCAAACGTGTCAATGTCGGTGTTCCATCCACTTTGGTTGAGTTTGTCGGACAATGAAAATTGCTTAACGATACCAGCTTACGTAGATCGTACTATTTTAAGAAACAGCTCCCCAAATAGCGATTGGGTCGACCAAAGCAATGGGGATTCATGCACTGATCCAATAGCAGTTCATTTCACTGAATGAATGTTCATTTGCGTTAAAACTTTATATGGTGTTACTCATGTGCTTATGATTTGGTGTATCTTTTCAGGCCCATCATTCACTAATAGTCAGTCTGGCTTTAATCCGATTAAAGTAGATCCTCCACCCATAATCGATCGTCCACAGTAGATCTTCCCATGATATATTTGCACGCAGTAGATCCACCTGCGTAGATCGCAAGCATTAGATCACCCACATTGGATCCGCCCATTGTAGATCCACATACAGTAGATCCACCGACAGTAGATCCGCCTACGGTAGATCCACCAAAATAGACCCGCCCATAATAGATCCACCTACCAGTAGATCCATGTGCTTCATGTGGCCACTGATGTAAAACTGCATTAAGCTGCTTTTCTAAGAATTCGAATCCAGATGACGTAATATTACGTTATAATGACGGCGTAATTTATGTGGTTACGTCATATATACGTCATAGATACGTCATAGATACGTCATGTGCCGTTTTAACAAGCGGATTTGATTCTTGGTGTCATTATTGGTATCTACGGATAACATATTTGTGGGGGTCTAAACCAAACCATTTGGGATACAGGGCCTCAAGTTCGCCTTGGGGTGACCATTTTGAATTTATACTAATTGGCTACTTCCCGGGTCTGATTTTGGCAGATTTTGGATAGAATGTTCATGGGGGTTTTTATTGTAACAATATCAAACAAAAAAACCTTATGTGTGCAATATGTTCTAGGTTCACATACATATTGGCTTAGATATTTACTAGTCTATAGGACCGTGGCAGCCTTTTTAAAGGTGCGTACGTTGTTCCGATTTCGTCTTTGGGAACCCCGATTTACCCAGAAGTAGTATCGATTTTGATATCAGATGAAAGGCAGTATTTTCCTCATTGTCGTCCTGAAATTTGATCCTAGAATCCCATGTCATTCCCAAGATATTAAACATAATGCGCCCGTTGTTAGTTTAGTGGTTTTAAATGTGCATTATTGCTTATACATCGAAACCGCAAGTTGTTTCCCACGGTAATTGATGTGGCGTATGTGCAGTGCCAGGCTCTCATATTAAGTAGAGAACCTCAATAGACATAAATCGGAAACAAGCACCTTTAAGTAAGATGTAAAATCATTAACAGTGGGGGATATTTTTTAATTTGTTTTGGACATTCCAAATCTGAACCAAGCAATTAGAAGGGTATTTTTTGACCTTGGCGTCCACGAGACGTTATAACAATAATATATGTAAACTCATTCGTTTCTAAATCTAATGTACGAGAACAACAGGACGCTGTGAAAGTAGTGCAGTGAGATGTTTAGCGTAACAGTCCCAATAAAACTATACAATCAAACTAAAATATGACAAAATATAAACCGTGCATTTCTGCGAGATATTTTGATTTTATTTGTAGAGTAATCGTAAGCTAAATACTCGCTTTTATACCATCCAATTTGATTGGACCATAACGCAGAGATATTGTCAATTGAACACAAAGGATAAAAATACACTTGGGCCAGTTCACCTGAAGGTTCAAGAAGCTAAAGGTATAAGGCGTTTTTGTAATCGATCATTGTGGGATTTTTTAAACCGTTTTCAAACAAAGGAATATTGTTAAGATCAGAGTAAATGAATTATCATGCATTGAACTAATCAATAATTATTTTAAAAACCATGTGAAAGAACCAGAAATTATGTTGTGAGGGGAATGGGGGACTCACTCTCAGGGTAAACAAAATCATGAAATTCATCTAAATTTGGGAATGAATTTGACTGCTGAAACTTATGGAACAGCCACAAGTCTTCTGTTGAGGGAAATGTGCAGACAACACTCTATATGGCTGGTGCCAATTTACCATTCCCCTATTCCCACTGCCCTCAAGATGCCAGGAGGAAACCTAATGAAGAAACGGTGTTGAAACAGAACAATAAAGGAAAGGATAGTTGCAGTCCAAGGCCTCAGTTACTTTCAACAAGGGCGTTGTTTTTTATGGTTCTACTTTCTGCTGAAACCTGACCGTAAGGTTTAAGACAACAAGGACGTTTGGAATTGAATTTACCAATGTTCATTATTTATTGGCAATTGTGATATTATAAAGT